>SNQJ01S0195399.1:5651-23169 GCA_010110895.2 Picea sitchensis | reverse complement strand
ATTGCCACTCGCGACGCCGAACGCTTATGTTTTGAACCTCCGAGTACCGAGGTGCCGATCCCCGATGTGAGGCCACCTGTCCTCCACTAAGTCTCCCGGGTCCCACACTACCACGTAAATCTCGGGACTTCGTGGATCGCGGATCCACACTACCAAAGTTCCCTGGGAACCCCGAATACCGAAACTCCGATACCTCGGATTTGTGCCACCTGCACCTCCGAGGATCGACGACTCCCGCTAAATCAGAAACTCGTGGATCGCGATTTCGACGTGCATGCAATCTTTGCACTCGCCAAACCCGATTTGCTGATGTGCGACGATGATGGGTTCTCTCGTGCACCTGCAAGTTTAACCCTCTCGCAACTCCTCTGTGATCGGACGGTCAAGGCGCTTCGCAACTTCTTTCCTCAAATGAAAGTCGTCGATTCTCTTCCTCTATGAAGGGTTTCTCCGCTTCGCCACCTTCGTCCAGTGCAACTGAAAACAAAGGTGCTAATCCTTCTGAGCTTTGTTCCTCTGACTCCTTCAGAGAACTTTCCTGCACACTCCCTGTGCTCGGTCTTCAACCACCTCCAAAAGTGATGAAGTCTTCTAGGTTCTGTGCGCTCACGCTCGCAACAGCTTCAACCTCCCTCTTCTCAGACTTGCTACTGAGACCCCAAATTCGACTTGCACTCACCTGCAAGGCTCGAATGATCTAACGCAGCTCTGGACAAAAGAGAACAAAAGTTCAACTACTTAGCCTCCTCAACGCACTCTATGCGGAGGTATTCAACTGCACTTGATGCAGGAATCTCCTGGCTTAAGCAGAGAAACAATTGAAACTCATTCACTCATTCTCTTAGGTTACGAACCTTATAAGCTATCACATATGCAGCATATAACAGATAAGCATAAAAAGAAGCAAACATGCAAAGGCACAATATCAGCAACACACAGAGATCAAACACATCCATGGAATTGAATCAAGCTTTTCCTATTAATTCAATAACTGTACATGGAGGTTCTTCACAAATTCTCTGCTCTGCTCCCTTCTTTATCTTAGTGCTAATGCTGAATGAATGTGTAGAAAAATCAACAATACAACGGAGGGTGCCTATATTCCGTTTTCCCTCTCGAAAGCTAAACTGTCTAATCTATAGTTAATTGGTTTATCTACTTGCATTAAATCTACATAAATGTCTCAGCTACCTAAGGACGAGAGCTTATCCGCTCAAGGTCCATTACAATGCACAAGCGCGTTTCATCACATCATATATTAATGTTTGGTGCAGTCATATTTTACAATGTTTTCAAAATTTGAATGTTGGCGCTGTCCAGCTGTTCTTTGCTCCACGCGCTGGCTCGCTTGGTTGAGTGAGCAATGCTCCTGCATCAAATCTTCTACTCAATTGTCCACAATGTTGACCCATCTATCTCAGCTACTGCATAAACTCCCCCTTTCTAATATTCATATTACCTAGGAGTCTCCAAGTCGAATGGATTAGAACAATACCTTCTCTTATGTAGAGTCATCTTCCACTTCGTGGGTATATATATCTTCCCTTTCATTCTCTTTATAAATTTTGTCAGTATCTTATGTTTTAACGTATTCTTCATCATCCACTTGAATTTAGACACTTTCGTATTTTCCTGTAAATTCAATGTGTTCTTGTGTTGTTGCAAATCCTGAAAGTATGATTCCTTGGACCCGTTCTTCATTTACCTTCTCCTCTTATTTTTCACTTCTTCTCCAAACCTTCTTGTGTCCCACATACACATTTTATTTCATGGGAGGTCTTATCATGCTTCTTAAATTTTGAGTTGTGTGTCCATAGTTGTGGCATTTGTAACATTCAATATTTTGTGGGGCCACATAAGCATTTCTCACCTAATTATTTATTTCATAAGCCTTGCAATCTACAACCTTATGTCCAAAGTTAGTACAATGAAAACAATGACCGCACAATACATTTACATACTTGGTAGTAAATGATTTTCCTTGTGGTGTAGTCCTTTTGTAATTCTTCCTTGGCTTATCAAGATCTTCTCTTTGGTTGTTTCTTTCATAATGATTGAAGATTCCTTGTTGCTTGAATGTAGAGGGTCTTCTGTATTCATTTTTTTATGATTCATGTTGGCCATGATTCCTTCCTTTGATAACTTCTGCATAACTCTTTTTTCTTTTTCTTTGGTTATGGAGCTTGAACATTTTTCAGTCTGCATTTGGTTGTATCCTAGTCCAGACCTGTCATAGTATGGCCTTTGATTGTTTATTATCTTATCCAATTTCTTGGTGCTATCTTGCTACATTTCCTTCTTCTGAAGATCTTTTCTTAGAGTGTTTTCTTCTGCTTCCAACCTTTCAATCATCTTCTCCTTCTCTGCTAGATGAAGTTTTAGTATTTCTTCAATCCTTTTGTCCTCTTCTACCTGGACTTTCAACTTCATAATTACTTGGTTGACTTCCTCTGAGTTGAGATTCTGAGTTTTGTTTAGTTCTTTCTTGAGTAACTTGTTTTTCTTTCTTTCTTTCCTTAGTTCTTGTAAGGCACTAATTAATTATTCTTCGACATCGACTTCACCTTCTTCTTTTGAACTGTCAAAATTTATTTTTTTAATTTCCTTAGCCATAAATACTACCTTTTCTGAATCATTGTTGGTTTCATCATCTTCACTAGATTAGGAACTGTCTTTTATTGACTATAGAGTTTTCTTGAAGGATTTCTTTGTGTTTTTCCAGTTTCCATTTTGATATCTATTTTATTTCTTGGGCTCTTCCTCTTCATCACTATCTAAATTTCTAGCATAAGGACACTTATTTTCAAAATGACCAATTTTACCACAATTAAAACATTTCAACGGAAGCTTACCTTTGTATTTGCCTGTTCCCTTTTGCAATTTTCTTACGAAGTTTTCCATTTATTCATATTCTTTTCAATCATCGCTGCAACTACATTATGACTTTGGATTTTTCTTTTTCTTCTTAATTTCTTTGAATAATACTTCATTTGTAATTGGATTTTCCTGTTATGTTCTCATTTCATAGGCTATGAATATTCCATGTAGCTCATCCATGCTTATCGAATCTATATCTGTTATTTCTTCCAGTGATGAGAACTTAGGATCAAATCTCATTGGAAGAGATATTAGTACTTTTTGAACAATTATAGATTCATCAACTTCTTCTTCCAATCCTTTAATTGCATTTTTCATCAACTTGTAAAAAGTAAGCTACAATATTTTCATCTTCCTTCATCTTCAGCTGTTCAAATTGGCCTTTGTAAGTTTGAAGCTTTGCTGCCTTGAATTTGGCATGTCCTTCCTAAACATTCTAAAGTTTTTCCCATATCTCCTTTGCAGAGCCGCAATGCATAAATTTAGCATATACTGAATCAACTAGACCATTCATGATGGGATTCTTGGATTTAGAATTATTTTATTCAAGTTGCTTTCCATTTTTGTCTGTTGGATGAATGGATGGTGCTTTGTATACATCTACCACTGATTTCCAAACATCAAATCCCTGTCCTTGTACATATGTTTTCATCATTCTACTCCATAATGCATATTTGTTTCCATCAANCCTTTAATTGCATTTTTCATCAACTTGTAAAAAGTAAGCTACAATATTTTCATCTTCCTTCATCTTCAGCTGTTCAAATTGGCCTTTGTAAGTTTGAAGCTTTGCTGCCTTGAATTTGGCATGTCCTTCCTAAACATTCTAAACTTTTTCCCATATCTCCTTTGCAGAGCCGCAATGCATAAATTTAGCATATACTGAATCAACTAGACCATTCATGATGGGATTCTTGGATTTAGAATTATTTTCTTCAAGTTGCTTTCCATTTTTGTCTGTTGGATGAATGGATGGTGCTTTGTATACATCTACCACTGATTTCCAAACATCAAATCCCTGTCCTTGTACATATGTTTTCATCATTCTACTCCATAATGCATATTTGTTTCCATCAAACTGTGGTATTCCATTTTTATACATACTATAGCTCTCCATGATCTACCTTCCAGTGGTTAAAATATTTCTTGAAGAAACCTTGCTCTGATACCAATTGTTGAATTCCTGAAAGGGGGGGGGGTGAATCAGTAATGATCAATTATACCACTTATTAATCCTTTAAACCACAATGTATATTATTTTTAATTATTCAACCATGTTCATCTATTCATCATCAATATAAACATTAACTTTCATTAGAGAATAATAAAAAATAAAAAAACACATCCACACAATGCATAATACACCAATATTACGTGGAAATCCAATGCGAGATAAAACCACATAATTTTTTTCTTATAGGTCAAAAATTGCATTCAAGGAAGAATCAAATTCCAATTCTCTAGCTCCAAGCCCCTAGTTTCTCAAGCTCCAACCTGAAGGAATCACCAACTCCTTAATTCTTTGTCTCCAACCAGAGAGAGGCTACACCCCCCTAGTGATCCACGTGGATATTGGTGGCCAACCACCTATTCCAACTGGCTCCTCTTGTTAGTTTTTAGTTCAACATGTTCTTATGTACTTCTTTGTAATTGTGGGTTCTACACTTCTGGGATTGTCTGAAGTCCTACACATCTTCCAGATGGATATTGGTGGCCTTTCACCTAATATAACTGTCTTATTTTGTATGTTTTCATGTCAACACATATTTCTGTACTTCCAAGGCTATTTTGGAGCCCTAAACAATGTTTTTTTGGCTCTCCACAGTCAAAATGTAGATGGAGTCAAAGTTTGATGGCGTAATGCGTATTTCTATAAAAGACATTTCCAACGGGCTATCACGCACTTAAAACAGAGGTCGTATGCAAAAGTTATGACCTCAGGAAGTTGAGGTACGAATGTACCCATAGGGGCCCACACAAAATTTGGAGTTTCATCTCATAGGGTTAGGTTTTTGGATGTCTACGGTTTTGGAATTCATGAGTAATCTTAAAAATTCCTCTGGGGCTTCATTGTAATCATTTTTCTCAGAAGAATGTGCATATAAGCCACATCTCTTCTTAGAGATAGGTACCACCATTCGAGCAAGTGTTTCAGTTCTGCAGTTTTACAGTTTCAACCTATTTCATTTATTCAATAGAAGATATTGTTCATTGGATATCTTTGTTGTTCTTCATATCTCCATGTTTATTGTATTCAGTCTATTAATCAGTTCGTTCCTCTCCTAAATCCGAATCACCTAGGTTCTCTAAATACAATTGGAAGGTGTCTACAACCACCTAGTTCTCAGGATGCAACTTGAAGGAAGCTCCAACTCTCTGATTCTCCAGCACCAACTAAAAGGAGGCTACATCCCCCTTTCCTTTCCCCATCCAACTTCCCTGAAATATTAATTCCAAAACTGATGAAACCATTGCCACACTATCACTGTGAAATATACTACTATAAACCTATACAAATATGTTCCAACAACCTGTCTGTAACCAACATATACCAAAAGTTTGTAATCAATGTTGTACCAGAACTCCACCTGTACCAAAAAATAACACAGGTATGCAACCTGTCTATGCTACAACTCGCGTATGTATGCAACTTGTCTATAATGCATCCTACATATGTACACAACCTATATATAATGCAACTTGATTATACCTTAAGAAAGATAGGGTTTTCACCTTTCTAAACCTCAAACTCTTTGCTTCCTCTGTCACATCAACCTATAACCTGTCACTGTGTACAAACTGTAGTTGTGGCTTATACATACATCATCACACATATCCCTTAACGAATTGCATCTATGTCTCTCTAGTCATGTGCCATACATGTGTATACAATCATGATCTAGTGTAATAACCCTCACATGGACTAGACATCAAATCCTCATTGATATGCAACCTCAAAACACACCAACAAATTCACCAACACATCACAACCCAAAACCCTCAACCATGTACCAATAAATACAAGATATGCCTCAACACTCACCACAACAATATGTAACAATAATGAATATCAAACATACCAATGTTGTATTTATGTATATCTAGATCATACAATAAGAGCCATATAACCAACAACCTCTCTAGGGTAAAACCTCAAACTTCCATAACCATATCTCAAGTAGAAAACAGTATCCAACTACATATAAGAATATGACATACCTTTTGAACCTATAGCTATATCTAATGTACCTGATCATTGAAGACCTTCCTGGGAACTTGATTTCAGAATATGAGAACCTAGAACTCTCAACAACTCAAACTTTCATATATTTTCCAACTATACGCACCGTTTTATACTACCATCCAGTGTACATACATGACCTCTTCCATTGCAACCCACGTACACCTCAAAAACTAGGGGTTTTTTCCCATTATTTTTGCAACTCCAAAAATTTCTCCATCAACCCTTCTTGCTTCCTTAGACTTGTATAACTTCAGATGTATCATTGAGTACCTGCAATAAACTTTACACAATAGTAGATATTCAATGTGCTCAATTAGGTGCTAATAAGAGACCATTTCTCTCTTATTTATACTATCCAAGTAGCTTCCTCTAGGGGCTACCTTCTAGCCAACTTAACCCAGTGTTGATGCTTAAAAGGACAATGATGAATACTATGCTTGCAAATGATTGCCAAGATTTATTATATATCTATATTAATAATAAACTAGTAGGTGGGACCCCCTTGTTAGACTTGTGGCACTATGATGGATATGCAATGCTCATATTTTGTTTGCTTATGCAATGGTACCAAAGTAGTATTCTACAGTTCATTTGTCTCAGATCATGGTTTAAAATGTTATGGTGATATGGATATTTATTTGATTAAAACATGGCACTGAATGGATTTGATGATCTCTCACAAAATATGTTAAGGCTTCCCTGTGGATGAAAGAATTATTATCAGTTTTGGTTTTGATATTGCATTAGACATGGCATTAAATGGTTTAAATGATCTTGATAGAGGATAATAATGGAGCTATTTTGAATAAAAGAACTATACTTGAGCTCTAATATTATATTATCATGACAAAGGATGGGTGCTCTAGACCCTTGCTACGATGGTTATGCGCCTTGTTCGAATTTCATATATGGTTGCACATTGGGTTATGCTCCTAGAACATTATTATTTAAAGAAGTTATTATTACCAAGGGGTGTCTCACTATGAAAAAGTTATATGGAAATGGATATTTGGCTGATTAATTGTTTAGTGCTATGGTGAATTGGATTGGATCATACTTTGAATTGAATGAAGTTGGAAGGGAGAAGTGGTGTGCATTTACTGCATGTAACTCAAACTCCCCTTGAGCCCGTCACCCTAGTCATTCTTGCATTTTGTTTTTGGCTTTGATAGTTGTTGCTCCGACTTGTTTGGTCATGAAGGAGGCATACAGTCTAGTTTTCTTCCTCGCACAAAGATTTCCAGGTATGGGTTTCTTACTCTTCCATTCATGATGGTTACTCTGCCCTTTGAATCAACTTTTGGCTCTGTATTTCTCGTGGTCTATGTGATTCTTAAGTTTTTTTGAGATTTTGAACAGTGTATTGGTTGTGTCCAGGGTTTCATATGGTGGTTATTCTGGACTGTTGGCACTTTAAAAAAAAAATGGTTACGCTCTCCTTGTTGTGGGTAATATTTACATGGGTTCATTAGATAAAATTTATAGTGAAGCATGCTCAGTCATGGCTTGGGTTTTGGGGTTTGGCCTCTCTGTGGAAATTGATTATTATGGTTTTTTGAATCTCTGATATTTTTGATTACCCAATATATTGATTGTCATAAAAGGTCTCCGTGTTTAAGTTTTCCCACACCATATTTGTCTCTGTGGCTAGTGTACACACGTTTTTTGACCCTCTAGGTTTTAATGTGAATTGATGAAATATTAAAGTGTTTATTTCCTTGTCTTGGAAAAACACTGAGATATTAGATGCTTTCTTCTGACCTCACCATTGCCTGGAAAGAATTGCACATTCTAAACTTAATGCCACCCATAATTTGATGGAATCAATATGCATGATTTTGGTCGGGCACATATTTTTTCTTGGATGCTCATATTACAATGTTGATTAAAGGGATTGGCTTCATTTTTTTTCCTGTTGAAATTGTTTGTCTATTGTTTTGGAAAACCTTATAATTGAGAGAATTGTTACATATTATTGTTATGCGATAAATCGTGATAGGGCATGATTTTTCTGCGCTATTTGAAGACCTAACCCTCTGATTTAACTACATGTTCATACCTTCCACTTGTTGTATTAAACCCTAAATATTATATTGATATCATCTTACTTCAGTTCGATGGTTGGTGGGAGCACTATGCGTGCTTGGTTACTCAGGCACAATTTTGTTGCATTCCTCATTTGGAAATTTTGGAAGAAGTCTATACCTATTTTTTATTTGAAGCTTGGGCTCTAAGTATTGATTGTTATTTGGTTCAAATGTTATGTTGTTCATATAAACATACACACCTCTGCGAATTGATTGGGGCCCAAATAAGAGTTATAACATCTAGTTTGATTGCATTGAACGATGTTGAAATAAATGATGGATTTAAGTGGTTTTAAACACTATGTGTGTTCCTGTTGGTTTTAAAGTATTTAGCATTGGAGTTAATGTATGATTATGGCTCAAAGGCTATTGTGGTTTCTCATATTGATTGCAATGTTGTTCGTTATGACTGTCATATAATGATTATATGGATGCAAAGGCTATTGTAATTAAATAATTATGGGTATAGATTATTGTTTGGAATCCAACAAACAAATTTGTCAAAGAAAGCGACAGTTTAAATTTCTTTTTTGAAAAAGTGAACACTGTTAAACTTTGAAGGTTTGAACAGAGATATTTTTCGTATGCATGTTTTGATTTATTTTCAATTGAATAGTATCCATATTATTTCTCTGTCATTCCATAACTTTTCTCTCATTACACTCCCCTCATAATACCAATTTCATTTATTGCATCCATGTTCTGTGAAATAAATTTTAAAAGAAAAGTATGTGCAAAAGCGACAAAACAATAACACAACAAAGATTGATGATTGATATTTTGATACTTTATGACACATTAAATTGTTTGATTAATTGTTGAAAAATATTTGTGTATTAATCACCTATCATTATACCACTTTTTTCTAATTACACCCCCTCCATATGTCCCATGAGCCCTATCACCCCACTTGTCGATTAATAAATGGTTTGTTATGGATGGATTTGCATGTATCTCGTGTCAATTTTAGAAACAATTTTTTATTCATGTAATAAGAGTGTCATGTATGGTTTATTAAGAGTTTCATTACTGACGAACTACTGCTATAGGATGAGTTTCTTCAAAAGGGGAATCCATGGCAGAAATAACAGAGGAAGCAAAAATTGGAACCGAGGTCCTAGAAGGCCTAGATTTTCCATCCATTTGATGTTGATCCCTAATAATTGAACCAAATATTCAAAGTTGGGTTCTTTAACTAGATTGGTCATGGAATAGTACACCCTTGACCAGAAATGCCTTCTTTCTAGCCTCCACATAACATCTCTTGAATTCCCATTCCTTTGCATGTGTTCTTGCAACAGAAAGTCCCTGCAAATGATGGATGGAAAGAGATTGTCAACCCAACTTTCTCTCACCATCATGGTTGGAACAATATTTCATTTCCTCTCCCACCACATATTAATCCTAATGTCCATATTGCATTTGTTGATTCACCTTTTCAATCTTCACATGCTAGTAAAATACTAAAAACTGATATGCCCCAACCTATGCAAGATAAAGGAAAAATAATTGCCTCCCCTTCTTATCCTCTGATGATTCCTCATAATCCATGTCTTCCTGCATGCATTTGAAGAATGATTTTTCCCATGTGATCAGTGATATACAACCTCAAGGGTCTAACCAACCACTGGCTACCTCTGGGAAATCAAAGGAAGACAACAGTGAAAAAAGAAAAATTGCCTTCGAGAGTGGAAAGTATGGCTTTTAGATTATGTGTTTTTATGATTTGAGTTGATTAAGACAATGCTATTGGTTTTCAAAATGTTTGGACAACAAGATATGTTTTGTTTTTTGGTGGATAATGTGGATATTTATATTTTTTTTAGATATGATATAAATTATTTCTGATATTTAAATATTCAGTTTTGAAGATATTTAAGGGATCTACAAGGGTGACATATGTTAAAATGATTATCCTTTTTTGTTATATTTTATGATTTGAAAAGAAATAACAAGAGTCACAAGGGGTCCCACCTACCTATTTATTATTAATTAAAGACCCTTAACTATTATTATTATTTATTTCTCCTAAACTAATTAGTTAAGTCAAACTAACTTAACTAAATAAAGTAGTTGAACTACTTCAAATTTTTTGGAAAGAATAAAAGATGAATGAGAAGAAGAAACAAGGGGATAATAAAAGGAGAAAGAAAGACTAAGGTTTTCTCTTTTTGGTTTCATGAGATAGTTTTAGTTTTCATTCATTCTTGAGTTTATTCAAAGCCTAATTCTCTTTTTGACAGCAGGGTCTTATTGTAGACAACAAGGTTCAAAACTGAACCAAAATCTGCATACACTTGTCTTAGAGGTGTTGATCCATCCTTGATAGTTTGTGTATTATTTTTTGTTTGTGAATTAAGTTTCATTGATGATAAAGGATATTGTGCAGAGTCAAACTGGCAGGACTTTATGGCAATCTGATCGAGATTATAAATTTTAGTTTTACTTTATTGTCAGAGTATTTTTTTATGGTGTTCATTAGGGATCTCTAAATCAGACTTTGGTCCATGTCCTCGTAGGGGTTTTGTAAAGAGAAAAACACTTTTGATATCTTAGAATGAAATAAATCAGATTTCTATTCTGTTTCATATGTGTGTATTTATGACTTGGTTACTTTTCTCTTTTCGAATTCCATGTTTACTTTCTATAATATATGTATAGTTCAGAAACTTACGTAAATTTTATTTTATATTGCAACATTCTTTTCATTAATAAATCAGCCTAAACCCTTGTAATTAATACTTTCAGATTGGGAGAATATTTTTGAGGCTATAAAACCCTGGGTGATATTCCCGACTATCTTGTCCTAGACAGGAAAGATTCGAAAATGATTGAGTAAGGTAATTCATACATTTTCCTAAACACCCAACTTCCTTCTTTTAAGTCTAACCCACTTATAACCACTTGTCCAATTCTAACCACTTTATCCACAAATAGTAAATTCTCCACTTCTAGTTGCAACTAATTTATTTTTAATTATTTTCATATTGCAACAACTTAACCCATGATTAACTCCTAGTTTCACCCACTTTGACTAGTCAACTTCTTCTAGGGATTTCTAGAATAATTTGAATTCTTTGACCTTCTAGGGGATTTTAGATAACTCAAGAGGGTTATCCAACTTCGCAAGGCAATACCTCTCTAACCATGAGGAGTTATGTGATGTTCTACATATCGTCGGAACTGACATGATATGTACTATCCATCTAGAATAGTCTTACCTAAATATTCATTGATCGTCATGACTTTGTACCCCAAACAAACTCTATTCCCTTACCCATACCTTTCTGCTACCATAATTCACTACCAAACTTATCCAAGGGTTGAAATCAAACTCTAAGGGTTGACATCAATATACAATATTACTCTCCAAGGCCCGTTAACATCAATGACAACCAACAATCCAACTTTCCATTAATATATACCAACTGTCTAACATTGGAAATCAAAACTTTAAGAGATACGCCAAGAAGGAAAACTATAAAGGGGAAAAAGAAACAACCATCAATTAAAATTGAATCTTCTCAATTAGATGAAGGAACAAGACATGACCCCAACTACAACCTAGAGGTACAAGAGTTGTTAGAGTCCTATATGGAAAAGACATACAACCCATCTAAAGTTGTGAAAGAGGAAATCAATTAAGAAACATCCTCAAAAGAACATAAATATGAAAGAAAGTGAAAAAAAATTAAATGATCTATTGATCTAGATAGACCTACATCAGAAGAAAATCAAGGTGAAGACAGGGAAAAAACAAAGGATGGACCAACAAACAAAGGATTGAGGAGTTTTGGGTAGTCATTAAAGAATTGAAACAAGAGAAGCAAACTTTAGAGATATGAAATGCTAAATTACAGGAAACATTTCAAAGGTTGAAAGAAAAGAACAAAACCTAGTGTGAATTGTCAAAGACAATTAGAAAAATGAACATCAAACTATACTAGAGTAATGTTGTGCTTAAAACTAAATTGTTAAAACTAAATTACAGCAAGAAAATTCTAAAGGGAAAACTTCTACTCAGGGATGAAAGGGCTTCATGTTTTTGGGTTTGTGCATCCAAATTATGATTTTGTAGCTCTCCATTTTGGCAGAATAATGAGGAAAAGCAGGAAGTCGAAGATCTCTTTTTGCAAGCAGAATCAACATGATCACGAATGACATTTATCTAGCATAAAGTTGAAGGTATAAATTTTCAATGTATCAATTCCAAGAACAGTTGTTGCAGATCCTATGTGAAATGGTCAAATATATCTTAGGAAGTTGTGATAGGAGATCTTTTCCATAATATCTAGGATTTCGTTGTTGTTTTATTAAATGTAGTCTCTAATTCATAGCCATATATATCGAGTTTTTCACTAAGTTTTAGGATCTCGTATCCAAATGGAGATCAATTTTTTGTATAAAAAGGGGATTAGATGATAGAATCAAGGTTTCAGATTTGGTGAGACTGAAGGAACATATCGACCTGTATTGTAATACCTGGAATATATTACATTTTGAACTCAATTGAAAAGACATTTTGATGATTAGAATATCTTATTTTTTTCTTATATTTCTTTTATATTACTTGAATGCATTTGAACCTTTTGCAAAGAATTTGGTTTATCTTGTTACATGTTAAATGTTAGTAAATATTTTTCTATCACCTGTCACAAGATTTGTGTTTAAGTTATTCTTTTTTGTTTTCTAAATGCTATTTGGGATTAGAAGGTCTTCTCTATAAGTGAATAGATTGTGAAACTTGCTTCTTCTCTTTTCTTCTGTTTTATCTCTATTTTATCTAATTTATCATAATGAATGTCATTGACTAAGTTGAGTGTTTTAGAAACCTGATATAAAAGTATAATCTGATCACCTATTGTCCAACCTATCCACTACATGATCCAAAAACCAAATCTGAAATTTATTTGTTTTACAAATATAAAACATTGCAATAACTAAGGTTCCTATTGAGCGCTCAACACACCCTAAAAGATTTTATGAAATTCTGTCACTTTTGGGTACCACTTGTTTTCTTTTATTTTACTGTTTGAATTGAGTTAACTATGGAGAGATGGCTTATTTTTCTTTCATTACTCTTATTGATCAAATCAGATTTGTTTGAACATGTTAATATGAAACCTTGTGTCTAAAAGAACTTGGAATTCTAACTAAGAGTATGCAACTAATGTTGTGACTAGCATGCTTATGTTCGGCGTCGGCAAAATCCAAGAATGACCACATAGTAACAATAATCGTCGATCGCCGATGCACCATCAACATCGATAAAAGGTGAAGTAAGTTTGTGTTAGTTATTCGCCAAGAAGATTAAGGAGATAATCAATTCCCATCAGCATCGATGAAATACGAGAGGGATAAACATTGACATGAACCATGACAAACCCCCGATAGCCAATGATAGATGCATTTGTTCAGGTTCGGTGGAATCTCAAAGGTTTAAGTCATTGAAAATTTCTACATTGACACATCGCCGATCGTCGATCCCTGATGCACTTTTGGCATCGAAAAATTTCGAGGGAGTTAATCTGAGAGCACTTGGTTAAGATTATCGTCGATCATCGATCTTTGATAATTTTCAGCATCGGCAGGGTAGGATCTGTTGTTAAAACAATTAGCTAAGGAAAAGTCCATGATTCTGAATAAAACAATGAAACAAATATTCCAATTTCAAGTGCCACGTGTCTTTTCTGCATAGGTATTTCAAACGGTCTAGTTTCGTCCCGTGTCACCTTGAGGTTCCTTGTGTTCTAGTCACACTTTCGAGTCAGGTTTTCCATGTCAGCTCTATACAACAATATGGATCAGTGTCGGAGCTTTTACCAGGATATATCAATGAACAATGTTTAAAGAGAAGCCCCGACTCTTGATCCACATGTTAAATTAGTGAAATGATTGGATGTTTTAAGCACGCGATACGATCATATTTTTCCATTTAATAGGCCAGTTAATGTTTCACTCCACATATGTTGCTCCCCCATGCCCTGAATGAACAACGAGGATTTGAAATCACTGGTAGACCATATTATATCCCATGCCCATGCCACCAACCTACAATTGAATTTAATTTTAAACATGAGGAAGATTTGGCACCAGATTTTGTAGAACCACACTCATATCTCAAATTGAATAACTTATGCGACAAGGTAAGTTCATCTTTGTTTATATCATGAAAACAACTTCAAACACTTCCATTTTTCACACAATTTTCCATTTCCAGAGCACCCGAAGAAGTGAAGAGAGCGTCTCAAGACTKCTTTGATTCTCAGACGATCAAAACTAGGTTAAGATAGAAGAAGMGTTATGTGTTAAATTTATTAGTTCGATGGTCATAATTTGTTAAATATTAGCATTTGATATTTTACACAATGTCTAACTATGTTCTAGTTCCAGGAACAAATGCCTCCAAGAAATCCAACGACCAGACACTCGTCGAGGGCACCAAAGTTAAAGGAGGAAGAAATTGGTGAGGGTTCTTCACCCAACACTGCAAGGAAGTTGGAATACTCTCCCATGGTGTAACAAATCATTAAAACCTTGACAAGGAAGGAATTCATTCAACCTCCCAAATTTGGCGATACGAAAGAAGCCACTGGATAAAAATTAATGCTCCCACAGTGGGGAGATCTATTCAGCAGAATCAACTGGGAAGATTACCTGGAGTGTATCCCACACATCAACCCAGATGTAAGGGTGCTTGACGACCAGGGTTTTCTAAATATCCAAAGGTCATGCTTTCATATGGTAGCCTGCTAAACTCCATTCTTTCCCTGCATTGAGATTTTAAGTTGGCTAACTGATCATACAAAAGTTCAGAAGTTCCAAATTAATGACGAGAACGGTGGATGTGTTAGATTTTTTCTCCCAACAAAGTTTCAGATGTACTACAAAATTAGAGATCCAGAGGAGCGGTTGAACACAAAATTCATGGTGAGTTTCTATGAATTACATGACACCAGCTGATTAATGGCTTCTTGGTGGAAGGAAGAAAAGAAATTTATGAACCAGAGCAATGGATGGTATGAGACAGTGAACCTGAGGGAGCCATATATCTACTTTATGGCTTTAATTTTCCGGCTATACAAAGAAAATGACCTCTCCAAGATCTCAGAAGCATGGATTCCCCTGGCATACACTTTGGAAATCTCTGAGAGTAGCTTCAACTCCAGAGAAATTATGTCCAAGAAATTATGCATCAGTGTACAACAGGCTCTGAAAACGAAATAAGGAGAAGCACCCGTGTTTCACATGGCCTCGTATCTTCTAGATGTAATCTACACGAGAAAACTGTTCGCCAGTATGAATTTGAGTTGGCACGTTGCAGAAATTCCTATTCATATCTACTTCAAAATCTTATGGGAGAAAAGGTACAAAAAATATTATGCCCTTATTTGCGATGAATTCATTTCCCTGGTTTATTTCATTATATTTGTTATCACTAAAATTTTGTCTGCAAATAATTACAAGAATTTAGCATCGCCAAACAGTTATGAGATCACCCATGGACCAAAATTACCACAAAAGAATTTCCAAAGGTTCAAAAACTATACAAACAGTGACAAAATTAAAGTGTGCTATAACTACACAGGGCGCATGTGCACATGCGTAAAGCAGAAACGCAGTAAAAGTGTACATGCATTCGATGCGTGACTGTGGTGGCTAAAAGCCACGTACATCTGAGAATGATGCATTTATGAGAGTGGTCTGCCTCCCACCCACTTCTGGTTCAACTTCCAAGTTTTTTTGACACTCAAATCTGGACTGGATCCGACTAGGTGGTTGGTCAAAGACCTAAAAATGCCCTAATTAGCCTATTTCCACACTACATGTTGGTTGCACAATACCTCAAAGAGGTGCTATAAAAAGGCCATGGGTGCACTTCATTTTTTAAGGAATTCAATAGCAAATGTATGTTGCTACTATTCTCTTGAGGAATCCTCTATTCTCATCAAGAGTATACTAGCACCATCACATTGGGCAATCCATCTCACCTCTTGAGTGGATTAGCAAAGAATTCTTTCACCATTTTCATTCAAAGTTGTAAGAAGAGCTTATTTGTGGGGGTCCAAGATCCCTCCCTTGGAGGAAGAAGGGACTCATAGTCCTCTTTCTTCTTGGTGTTTTCTTTCATTGATATAAAACTTACCATTGGTGACATGGGTCTTATTGTTTCTTTTGTTCTTATGTCCCTATGCTCACTAGTTTAATTGTTACTTTATTTCTTACTTTAATTCTTAGTTGTTCTTTTATATTTCTTTCTCTAACCCTTTTCCTTACAACTGTCCTACTTAGAAAACCCAAATAAGCTTGCAAGCACCTTTGTTTTTCTCACTAAGGTGATGAAAGAGGTGCAACAGATTGGCGACTCCACTGGGGAAAGGTATCAATTTCCTACCCCATTTGGGTTTTTACAGCTCTTCTTTTGATTTATTTAACCTGCAGGTTCATTAACCGTCCCAAGCTGACCTGCAAAACATCCAATTCCAAGTTGAATTGAGAGAATTCCATCCGGAATTTTCTTTCACGGTCATGTGTCAGTTGTGCGTGGGTTTTTTGGGCCATAGAAGCGCATCATGAACACAAGCGCTAAAACCACAGTTCCGTTTTGTGCACCTATGCCAATAAGATTGTTTCAGTCTGTGCACAGGTGCTCAGTGCACCTCTGTCTACTCTGGGACCCACACACCTGTGAAAAAAACTACACATTGTAAGGTTTTTGTGATTTGGAGAAGGCCCCTAGCCTTCTTAAAAGTGATTTCATGCATGTTTTAAGCTGCACCACACTTAGTTCCCTCTTCATATAAATAATTTAGTCAAAACACATCGACACTTAGGGGGTTTAAAATCATTATTTCCTCTTTTGCTTTCATTTTTCCACAATGATGGCTTACTTTGACTAAAAGGTATAAGTTGGAATCATTTGTAATAACATAAAACTTGCATTGGGACTATAAATTGGATAAAAATCACTTAGTATGCTCTTCTCTCATGCTTCCAAGCGACCTTAAGAATCAGAAAAAGATTGTAGGACAATTTCATCTCCCTTAAAAATACTAAAACCTTTAGGAGAGGACAACATCCCCTCTTGGGACTCCTCTTAGTTTATTTTTCAAACACATCTTAATATTGTAATGGGCCCATACATGCCCACATGCTAAAAAGATAGTATAGTGTTGAAGTTTACTTCCTTAGATTAAATCACTAGGGAAGTTTAAAGGTTTTGTAATGGGCCCATACATGACCACATGATCACAATCTAGGATAGTTTCAAATCTTTTCTTAGATTAAATCACAATAGGGAGTTAAAGGA
>SNQJ01S0195398.1:0-17607 GCA_010110895.2 Picea sitchensis | reverse complement strand
TTTATTTCAAGATGTAATTTAGCATCTGAATATCTTTTAATTGTTAAGCATAAGATTTGTCTTCCCTTAACTCCTTTAATGAATTTTTAAGATAGCAATTGCATTCTTACATATGGTTGAAATAATATTTGGGTCTTCTTTTATTTCTTTTAATTGGGTTTATAAGTCTACATTGGGTCCTTTATTTTTATTGTTTAAATAAAACTTGATCTTCTTTAATTATCCTTATATATGGATATGCAAGATAACATATAATTTATCTTATATAATTCTTAATTATGGGTTTGAACTTCTTATAGTTTCTTGCAATCTAAATGTAAGGTAGTCTTGGAATCCTTCCATATTGTTTGTTATGATTGAACCAATTAGTTCTTTTAAAATGGATATGCAAGCAATACACTTCTTATTAATTGCTATTTATGACTGATTTTTATTAGTTTTATAAATTGGATACATAATGCAAAGTAGCATCTAAATTTAATGTATTTCTTAAGAAGATTGATCTTCTTGTGGTTTCTTGCAAATGAATATATAATTTTAGCCTTTAAATTTTTTATATATATTTTTAGAAGATATTCCTTAATATCAAGATGCATAGTTCAGCTACATGAGACAAAGATTTTACTTATGCTCTTTGGGTTATTATTCTTTATGTAAAATCCTCCTACTCATTTACACTCAATGTTGCTTGAAAATTGATTAAGTAAGTCGATTATTATTTGCAATATGATGAATTGATGGTTAAGTATGCTGATAATTCTAGTTTTGAATAGTAGTGTATGATTGAATTAATGAGAATTAGATACTTCCTTGTTCCTAAGAACAGTCTCCAATCCTAAGACCTTAAGTGGTCAAAATCAATCGGATGAATCCTGGACTTGAGCATTGCTTATATTTCTTGGATGTCCTAACCATGCGCGATAGGTTGGGCATGTAGCTTCCTTATGTTATATGTATAATATATGGTTGATTGAATAATAATGATGTTTCTTTCAGTTGTTTGTGATGAAATTGATTGTGTAGTTATTAATACATGTTATGACGCATTTTCACTTGTACTAACGTTTGTTTAGAAAAAAATATATTTACCCCTTTTGTACATCACTAATTGTTGACATAACAGAGGGCCGATACATATGATATCAGAGAGGGTTCAACCCTGTGACTTTGGACCGTTACGCCTTCCTGTATGTTAACCTTGTGATTAAACCAATATTGCTAATTTAAATTTGAAATTTTCCCATGCAGGTAATCATTGTTAGAGGATGTCGTGGAGATAGACGACATGGTGCTAGGGGAAGAGGTGTGCCACCTCTATTAGAATCCATGCCAGAGGGATCTAAACCCCAAGGAGAAGAACAAGTCATTGAGAAGGAGAAATCTATTGTGGGAGATGTGGTTGTATTGATGAGATCCTTTCAAAATATGTTAGAGGCCTTGATTAATCGACTAGATAGATATGAGGGTAGGGTACCTGTACCCAATTAGGGTTCATAATGCGCTCCAATTGGTAGTGGTAGAATTCACAGATAACTCGAGAAGGTAAATTTTCTTGAGTTCATGGGTGCCACAGACGACTTAGCTGTCGAGGCATGTCTGAAGAACATGGCAATGTGTTGCGCACTTCGTGACTACACCTCCAACATGAAATTTTGAATGGCGGTCTTTCAGCTGAAGAGGAGTTCTCTTCTATGGTGGAAGACACTCCTACCTCAACTAAACATAGTCGTCGAAAATGTGTCATGGGAATTGTTCTAGGAACAGTTCTGGGAGAGGTATTTGTGAAAGGAATTCATTGAGCACCAACTTAATGAGTTCAACACTTTACGACAGGGTGTTTGTACAGTTTTATAGTATGACACTAGATTCATGGAGTTTCTTAGGTATTCTCCACATCTGAACATAGAGAAGTTAAAGGTCAACATGTTTGTGTTTGGCCTTAACTTTAGCATTCGTGTGAAGGTGAGGATACTAATGTCTTATATGTTGCACAATGCAGTCTAGAATACTCTCATAGTTGAGAAAGAGATGACCAACAGGGGAAATAATCCTGCAAGACCAACTGGACAAACGACTTCAAGAGTGCAACAACATCAAAATCTAGCTACATAGACATCAGGGCATCGAGATATGCCTAAAGGACCTATGATCATGACACCACGAGGACAAACTCCTCAAAAGAGGACTCCTTACAGTGGAACACCGCATCAACAACAACGTCACCAACAACAACAACAGTTTAGGCATGTTCAGCAAAACAAACCAAGATCTTAGACTGGTAGGCCAACAACTTCTACTTTGGGGACCAGGAGTACTGAACCGAAGACCAGATGTTGGACATGTGGAGAGACACATTACGAGCGAGACTATCTTACTCGGAAGGCCAGAGCGACTGGATCAATAGGACACTCTATAGATGGATATTTAGGCAAGTCCCACATGATTCATTCCATGGTGAACAACCGCTAGGCTAAGCACCAGTCCACTGTGATCGAGACGTCAGGTATGATCGTCGATCAAACCTTTAGTATTTTGATAGATCCACATTCTACTGAGAGATTTATTTCTAGTGTAACTCTAAAGAGAATTAAGGTAAATGAAATTGAGCATGACAAGTTTAGATACACAGAAATGTCTTTGGGTGCCAAACAAAAGATTGGAGGAAAGGTTAAAGACTGTAGCATTAACTTGGGATATTTGGTAACGAAGGCCAACCTGTATGTTATGATCTCAAGATCTTATGACATAGTGATCGTTATCGACTAGTTGGAGTCACATGATGTGATACTCACTTGTAAGACGAAATGGTTAAGTTTGACAGATGATGTGGGAGATAGAAGAGTGATTGTAGGAATAAAACAAGGAGTGTCCTTTAGGTTCATTTCTTTTCTAGAGCTATAGAAGAGCATGCATAAGGGATGTAAGATAAATGAAATCTTAGTGCTAAGTGAAAAGGTGAAGAAAAAGGATTATAAAACCTTCCATTAGTATGAGATTTTGCAGATGTGTTTCCAAAAGAATTACCAGGTTTGTCGCCCGAGAGAGAGTTGGAGTATACTTGAAACGTGGAACTAAACTGATAGAAATAATTCCATATCGGATGTCAACACCTAAGTTAAAGGAGTTGAAAATGAAATTGAAGGAATTGTTGGACATGGGAATTATACATCCAAGTGTGTCACCTTGGGGTGCGCTAGTGATTTTCATAAGAAAGAAGGATAGATCATGGAATATTTGTATTGACTACAGTTAATTAAATAAAGTGGCGATCAAGAACCAGTATTTGTTTCCAGGAATATATGAATTTTTTTATCAGATGGAGGGAGCGACTATATTTTTAAAGATTCACTGGAGATCAAGATATCACCAGTTATGAATTAAAGAGGAATATATTCGTAAAACCTCATTTAAGATGAGGTTTAAACACTATGAGTTTACATTTCTACCGTTTGGAATGACAAACGCCCTGGGGGTATTCATGAGCTTGATGAATGGGGTGTTCTGTGAATACTTGGAAAAGTTTGTTAAAGTATTTATTGATGACATACTGATTTATTCTCAAAAAAAACAGGAACATGATTAACATTTAATATTGGTACTATAGTGTCTACGAGAAAACAAATTGTACTAGAAGCTATTGAAATGTTCTTTTTACCAATCGAAGATTCATTACTTGGGACATATCATACATGGGGAAGGTATTGTTGTGGATCCAGTGAAAGTACAAGCTATTATGGAATGGCTTGCACCGAAAAACGTACAAGAAGTATGCATATTTATGGGTTTAGCAGGATATTATCGATGGTTCATCGAAGGTTTTTTGAAGATATCAAATCCGATCATAGAATTGTAGAAGAAAAAAAATATGTTTTTATGGACCAAGAAATACGTAGAAGCATTTCAAAGGCTCAAGGAGTTGTTGAAGACAGTGTTGGTACTAAAAGTCCCCAACATGGACAATGAATTCTTAGTATGCATAGACACATCCAAGGAAATTTTAGGTGGAGCATCGATGCAAGATGATCGAGTGATATCTTACATTTCACGGAAATTAAGAAAGCATGGGGATAACTATGCAACACATGACTTGGAGTTATTGGCAATTGTATATGCCTTGAGAGTTTGGAGACACTATCTGATTGGATGGAAATTTGAATTAAAGACAAATCATTGTGGATTGCAACACATATTTATGCAGAGTGACTTGAACACATGACAGAGGCATTGGTCAGAATTACTTAACAAATATGACTTCAAGATTACTTACATAAAAGGGATGGTGAACAAAGTGGCAGATGCATTTAGTCAGAGACCATGCATATTCTTGGTAATACCTCTTGAGATGAATATTTGAGAAAATATTATAACTATATAGATTGACGATAACTGGTATAAAGAGGTTAAGAAAAATATTGGACAAGATACCATGACGGTACCAAAGTTTCAACGTTATACATTGGAAAATGAAAGATTGTTGAGGTAGAATGTTAAGCCCTAAATAGTGGCGCATTATCCCTTAATTAGGGAATATTACATCTTGTATTTGGAAATTTATGTGGTGTATATGAAGAGCTCCCCCTCGAAGAGGCTTATTATATGAAATTATCTTTTTTTCAAGACGTTTAGTACTTATTCTGAGATTTTTCTATGCCATCTTGGTATTTGGTTCCTAACATTTGGTATCATAGCTCAAGATATTGGGGTTGCACTGCTACACCTAAGACACATTTGCATTTTCTCTATAACTTGTTTTCTATGGAATTTAAGAAGGAACCCCTTGGAGGATAATTATTATATGGATCAAGGTATGTGGGGTAAAAGTTTCATCTCCTGAGATCTTATACTTTCGAACATATATCTTGTGTAAGATATGGTTCTAAAATCATCTTGAATTTAGTCATGTCAGAATTTTTGCTATAAAATATGTTCTGTAACATTTCAGACCCTGAAATTTGGAGGATATTCATATGAACTATTAAGGTATATGTGATAAAAATTTCATAATCTTGTTCATCCTACTTTTGTAGATACACCCTGTGCAAGATAGGGTATATGAATAGTCATATTAACTAGTCTCAAACAAGTCTTCCAGGTAAAACAATGATATATTCTTGAGTGAGTATCCAAATTAAGTGAGACTAGTTAAATTGGATAGTGGATAGTGTGTAGTATTGATGGTACAATATTTAGAATCAAATATCAGATATTTTGATCTTGGCGCCTTTTACAAGTACACTCTCCTGGAAGGGATAAAAATAAGCAAGGTGTGAGGAAGTTACCATAACTTCCACTTGGCACATCCAGGTTTGATCATAATTGTGACATTGCAAATAAGACGTATCAGAGAACTACAAAAATAAACTTTTCAGACCAAGAAGGATTGAAATTTTGGAGATACAGTAGAAGAAATATCATCTAGCAGAACCACCTTGAAATCAACATTTAAAAGTAATACTTGGGCAACATGCCACCAAAAAAGGGAGTTTCTACACCAACTAAGTCTCTATATAGTCCTACTTGGACTCTTGATGAAGGTGAAGAAATGCACAGAGACATAAATGATTTACAAAAGAAGACAATAACAAAATATTAACTACAAGGGATGATGGATTCAACTGAAGCTAAGTTGGAGGAAATAATGGATACTAATATAGAGGGTTTAAAAAGGGAGATCATGGAAGGATTGAAAAAATTTCTAATAGAGAGGACACCTGAAAGTGAAAATGTATCCCACGAAATTCATGATGAGGAAACAATAAATATGAATCAAGAATGGAGAAACTCCAACTTTAGGTTCAAGACTAACCACTTTCCTAAGATTGATATGAGGAAGTTTGATGGAAAGGATCCAATCACATGGATACTTCAAATAGAGAAATTCTTTGATCTACATGATGTGACACATACACAAATGGTATGAATTGCTTCTTTATGTTTAGAACCCAATCAATTTGTGTGGTATTGATGGCTTTGTTCTCACAAATCACTCATCACTTGGACAATTTTCACGGAAGAAATGATATCACACTATGAGGATACAAGGAGAAATGCCTTCTTTAGCCAATTGATAAATCTCAAGAAAAAGTGTTCAGTTGAAGAGCACATTGAGAACTTCCAAAGATTGAATATAAAGGTAACGAATATTCCAAATGAGCACCTGATTGATGTATTCATAGGAAATTTAAAGGATACCATTCAACATGAGGTTCTCCATTAGGAACCCAAATCATTGGAGAATGCATTCAGGGTGGCAAGAAAAGTTGAAAGTAAAAATATGGCTACGACTACTAGAAGGACCACTTCTAACATATATCAAGAGAATAATGTTCCTTATTCTAAAACACCTCAAACTACAAGGTTGACATCTCAACAATTGGAACAAAGAAAAGAAAAAGGTTTATGATTTAATTGCGACATCAAGTACAGTAAGGGACATAAATGGGGTGAGAAGAAATTATTCTACATAGATTGTGAAGAGGAATAAGAACAAGAACAAGAACCATATCAATATGAAAATGTAGAAGCAATTTATTTTGAAGAGTTGACTCCCACGATATCATGTAATGCATTGGTTGGAATTAGCAGTCCTCAAACCCTCAAGATTGAAGGATATATCAAAAAGAAAAAGATAATAGTCCTAATTGATTCTGGTAGTACTCATAATTTCATTCACTATAAATTAGCCAAAGCTGTCAATTGCTTTGTATATCTAGCGCCAAATTTTCATGTAATGATTGTAGATGGAGGAACTATCAATTCCTCAGGAAAATGCAATAATATCAATCGTACTATGGGGGAATATGTAATAAATAGTCCAATGTGTTAGAAAAACAAGATCGTGGAGAAATAAAATAAAAAAATGAGGAAATAAAACACAGAAGATACAAAATACAATTGAGACACAGATATATGTGGTTCACCCAGTGTGGGCTACGTCCACCAGAGAAATTTCCAGGTGCTTCCTTTATTATTATCCAACAAATGAAGGGGGACAACCTACAACAAACCCATTGTAACTTCCTCTTCTTTCTCTTACAATATCCTCACTCATAACACAATATTCACAATGATACATAGCCGCATTACATTTCCCTCATAAAAGAGGGTTTCCTTCTAGGGAAAAAAACCCTAACATAACTTCTACTGTCATATCCGGGAACTTATAATGAACGGTCCAGATTTACTATGAAATTACAATATACATTTACAAGGAATTTTTTCCTTCGGGGGATTGCCCCCAAACCCCTATTGGGGCCTCACTTGCTCCTAGACCCTGTAGGGGGGGTAACCCCCCTTGCACTCCCCCGCGTGGATGAGTGTACATTCTTACGGGGTGTAAAGTTATCATGGGGTATAAACACGACTTAAAACAAAGACCTCTGAATCAAGAAGATAATCATGCTCCACAACCAACACAATGATTTCTATATCCATGGGTGGTGTTGATGTCATACTAGGAATCTAATGGTTACAATCATTAGGAACAATGGATTTTAATTTTAAAGAACTTTTCGTGAAATTTTCATTGGAAGGAAAATAAATTGAGTTAAGGGGTATCACAGGGAAACCCAGTAAGGTGATAAGCTCTAATGGCATGAAAAAATTATTGAAAAAGGGGCATCAGGGTGTAGTTTCACAACTATGCTCACTAGATGTTCACACATAGAAGCCATCTATTCCCCTATATCTCCAAGGGATCATTGATAAGTATTCCAAAGTATTTGAAGATATTCCCAGAGGTCTTCCACCCACTCGAAATAACGATCATGATATTCACCTAATTCCTTGGAGTGTTTCTCCTAACATCATGCCTTACAGATACCCTTATGCCCAAAAGAGTGAAATTGAGTGTACGGTTGAAGAAACATTAGAGACTAGAATTATTATACCTAACCAAAGTTATTACTCTGCATCGGTGGTAATGTTACTCAAGAAATATGGCTCATGGTGTATGCGTCGAGATTATAGAGAGCTCAAGAAGATCACTATTAAAGATAAGTTTCCCATTCTCGTCATTGATGAGTTGTTAGATGAACTACATGGAGCAATCTATTTTATAAAGTTGGATCTTCGTTCAAGGTATCATCAGATTAGAATGAAGGAAGAAAATATCCCAAAAGCAACATTCTGAACTCATGAAGGCCATTATGAATTTTTGGTCATGCCTTTTGGCCTTACAAATGCACCTTCCACATTCCAAGGGCTGAAGAATTCCATTTTCTCGCCCTTCCTTCAAAAATTTGTGTTAGTATTTTTGGATGATATGCTAATATATAGAAACTACTGGGAGGATTATGTGCAACACATTGACAAGGTGCTACAACTACTAAAGGAACAACAACTATATGCTAAACCATCTAAATGTTTCTTTGGGGTGAAGGAGGTAGAGTATTTGGGTCACATTGTATCTCATGAAGGTGTCAAGGTAGACCCTAACAAGATTAAGGCCACGATGAACAGGCTGATTCCCAAGTTTTTTCAGAACTATTGAAGAATAACATCACCTTTAAAGACATTAACTATGAAAGATGCATTTTCATGGACTACAAAGGCAACTCAATATTTCGAACAACTTCAACGGGTGATGTGCAAATCTCCTGTCTTGACCACACCACACCAGACTTCACAAAAACCTTTATTGTGGAATGTGATGCCTCAGGAAATGGCATTGGTGTTATTCTAATGCAAGAAGGAAGGCTCCTTACTTTTGAAATTTGGCCACTCAAGGGAAAAGACTTACACAAACCCATTTATGAGAAGGAAATGATGGAAATACTACATGCATTGAAGAAATGGTTCCCTTACCTAATAGGTAGGAACTTCAAGGTCAAAACGGATCATGATAGTCTTAAATTCTTCTTGGAACAAAGACTATCTTCAGAAGAACAACAAAAATGGGTGACCAAGATATTGGATTATGATTTTGAAATCATCTATAAAAAGGGAAGAAAAGGGTTGTGGCAGATGCACTTTCAAGAAAGGATGAATATTTTGACGCCTTTATCTGTGCTATCTCGATCTTCCAACCTAGTTGGATAATAGAAGCGAGGTATGAATGGAAGAATGAAGAAAATGTGTGGACTCTCCTTCAAAGGTTGCAACCGGATTCCAATGCATTAGATACATTTAAATGAAAAAATGATTTAATATGGTACAAAGATCGCTTATATTTATGTAAGAACTCCCAACTCAAACAAAAGGTACTATTGGAATTATACACGTCTCCGGTAGGAGGGCACTCCGGATTTTTGAAAACCTACTATAGGTTCAAGAAGGAATTTTTTTGGGATGGCCTTAAAGCAGATGTTGAAAAGATTGTGGTAAAATGTTTGGTTTCCCAACAAAATAAGGTGGAAAAAATTAAGACCCCAAGTATTTTACAACCACTAGCCATCCCAAGTCAGTGTTGGGAGGAGGTTTCCATGGATTTCATCACAAGGTTACCGAAGTCTAAAGGAAAGAGTGTCATCATGATGATTTTTGATAGATTGACCAAGTATGCACACTTTTGTGCACTCTCTCATCACAGGGTTACCGAAGTCTGAAGGAGATAGTTTCATCATGGTGATTGTTGATAGACTGGCCAAGTATGAACACTTTTGTGCACTCTCTCATCCCTTCAAATATAGTACAGTTTCCACTGCATTCATGGAGACAATTCAAAATCTACATGGAATACCAAAGATTATTGTAAGTGACAGAGATCCCATCTTCAGTGGACATTTTTGGACATAATTATTTTCTTGTTTGGGTACTCAATTGTCTCATAGCTCATCCTATCATCCTCAATTTGATAGAAAAACTAATATAGTGAACAAATGTCGATAAGGATACCTTCGATTCTTTGTCTCTAATAAACAAACACAATGGTTCAAATGGTTACCCTTGGCAGAATGGCGGTATAACACTTCCTTTCATACTACAACAAAATTGACACCATTTATGGCACTCTATGGATACCACCTTCCTTCCATCACTTCTGATATAAAAGAGAAAGTTAAGTTTCAAGCAGTGGAAGATCAAATCGAGCATCAACAACAGGTTCTCCAAATATTAAAGGACAAGCTAACCATGGCACGAAATTGCATGAAACAACAAGAAGATCAACATCGTAGTGAAAGAAGTTTTGAATTAGGGGATTGGGTGTTTTTAAGAATACAACCATACAAACCTATTTCCCTCAAGAAATCCAAGAAGGATAATAAATTATCACAAATGTATTATGGCCCTTATAAGGTGTTGCAAAAGATTGGTACTATGGCATACAAATTGGAGTTTCCTACATCTTCATGAGTACACCTAGTTTTCCATGTTTCATGCTTAAAGAAGGTTATAAGTGAGAATATCCCATTTCAAGCCACATTTCCAGAACTTGACGAGGAAATAAAAATCATATTGGAGCTTGAAGCTATCACTGACACAAGAATTCACTAGCTGGGGAATATATCCATTTCAGAGTATCTCATTAAGTGGAGGAAACTACCTGTTGAAGATTTCACTTGGGAAGATGAGTCTTTTATACAGAAGCATCCAAAATTACTGAAGCATTGCAGACAACACTTGTCTGAAGGGGAGGGGCATGTTAATCCCTAAATAGTGGCACATTATCCCTTAATTAGGGTATATTACATTAGTAATGTTATTTTATCTATATCGGCTTGGGTCCATTAGCTGTAATTGTACCTCCTAGTATCCTATATATACCATGGATAAATTTTCATTTGGAATCATCTTGTATTTCGAAATTTATGTGGTTTATCAGGAGGTTTCCCCCTCAAAGAGGCTTAGTATCTAAAATTATCTCTTTTTCAATACGTTGAGTACTTATTGTGAGGTTTTTCTATGCTATCTTGATATTTGGTTCCTAACAAATAACAACAAAATTCATGTACCACCTAATGACGAATTAAGAATTTTGATCTTGAGTGAATCACACCGAGCAGTGGACATGGCTCATCCAACAGTCACTAAGATGAAGGTAGACCTTAAGCCTTTATTGTTATGGAAGGGAATGAAATCATACATAGTTAGTTACATGGCACAACCTGTAGAATGTCAACAAGTGAAATCTAAACATAAACATCCGACAGGATTACTACAACCACATGTCATTTCGGAATTGAAATGGGAGGTCATTTATATGGAAGTTGCATTTCCACTGACGGCAAGGAGACATGACTCAATTTTTGTGGTAGTTGACACTTTGATGAAAAGTGCACATTTTATTCATGTACCTAAGATGTATCAAGAACCAGACATAGGTAGAGTTTTTGTCAACGAGATTGTAAGGTTACATGATGTACCGAAAAGGACCATATTCGATTGAGGATCGTTGTTTACAGGATGATTTTGGACCAGTTTCCAAGAGGCTTTGGGAACACAACTGAACTTTAGTACAACATATCAACTTGAGATAGACGAGAAGACAAAAAGAACGAACCAAATTTGGAAGATATGTTGTGTATGTATGTAATGGACCAATATAAACGTTGGGAAGAGTTCTTTCCACTGGTAGAATTTTTATACAAAAAAAACTATCAAAGTACCATTAAGATGACACAGTTTGAGTTTCTTTACGGGAGACCATGTTGGATGCCATTGAGCTGGGATCGAATTGAGGATAGGGTCCTGGTAGGACAGGAAGTGATCCAAGAAATGGAAGAACAAATGAAATCGATAAGACAAATTATTAATAAGCGCAATATCGGTAGAAGAGTTATGTTGATTCACATCGTGTTGACTGCAATTATGAAGTTGGCGACCGAGATTTCTTGTGGGTGAAACCGTACAAGATTTTGATCAAGTTTGGAAAGGGTGATAAACTCTTTCCTATTTTTGTGGGACCTTTCAAAGTTGTGGAAAAGAAAGGACACATGGCTTATCGACTAGCCTTGCTTGGTTCTTTGAGGCGTATGCACGATTTTTTTCATGTATCTGTTTTGAGACATTATGTTAGTGATTGTACACATGTGATTGACATGATTTATTTGCAGGTATCGGATGAGGGTGCTCTCAGGGAGGAGATAATACACATTCTGGACCATCACATTTGACAACTACGACATCGAATATTCGATCAGGTCAAGGTCCAGTGGGACAATAATATTCCACACTCAACTACCTAGGAGGACGCATATGATATGCGTCAACAACTTTCTTGTTTGATAGACTAGACATATAGATCTTGTCAGATATTTTTATTTACTTCATTTTATATACTTTACATCTTCAAGATGAATTTTAAAACAAAAGGGGGTGTATGTAACATACCTCTCTACTAAGCACATGTTTCCAACTTATTATTTGAGGACACTTGCATGCAAGTGATCTGGTTATAGTACAATGTTATTTGTTTCGACTATGGATTTTCATGATGATGTTGATGGATTATGATTTATTGTTACTTGATATATGTATTGACAAATGCTATTGACAATTTTACCTGAGTGTGCAGGACACATGACAAATTATAGATGTTGATGGCATCAATGGACCTCCTTGGACTCTGGATTGTGTGAGGGAGTGGATTGTATTTGGTTTGAGTATTTCACTTTACTCATATGTGACATATGATTGATTATAGTATGATTTTGTATATGGATCTTTGACAATGTTTTTTCAATGGATGAAGGTTGATGATGTTTTCTAATCTGACTCACATAAGGATTATGGGGGCCATGGACATAAAACCAGACATTGAGGGAGAGGTGTGGCAGAGTCCCTGTAACATCCTACTAGCATTCCCATTGTGGCTTGAATTGTAGGTTAACAATAAATTAGTTCGAAAGGTCCATGATGTTGTGAGGGAATACTGATACAGTCGCTCACGAATATTTCTAAGGGGAGCACAATAAGGCAAAGTCCTTATTCCTTAGAATCCCTTAGTCTCTCACAAGGTCGATCGAGTGGAGTGTTGAATTCAAGGGTTATACAAACTACCAAAACTAGTCAAAAGGAAAGTGGCACCCTTGGAGCATGGGAGTGTGTCTTGAAGGGCACATCGTGTAAATAAGTAAAAAAAAACTTGAGTCAATGAATTTAGGTGGCCTAGAAAAAAATAAATTGAATTGACATTGTCAAATTTAAAATAATTAATTAATGAGTAATTTTGTTAATTATAAATCCCCACAAAAGTCTAATCCTATTCTAAGACAAATCCTAAGTCTAACTTTAGTTAGGGGACTAAAATAAAATGTTAAATAAAAAAAAGAGATTAGAGATAAATCAATCTAAAGAAAAAGTGAAATAAATATAAAGATTTGATATAATGCACATGTGTGCAAGAAAATACCAAAATGGAATTTTAAAATATGAAAGGAATAAAGCATGAGAGAATAGGTGTACACATAGAATGATATCTATAGTCTAGCTACCACAAGTCTAACTAGAAAAAGACTCCCATTTTAAAACTAACTCAAATTTAGTAAGGAGACAGTCATTAAATTAGAATATGGGGAATAAAGAGACAAATAATAGCGATTTAAGGAAGACATTTGGGAAATGTGAGGGAAATTGGCTTTTAATTAAAATAAATTAGGTAATTACTTGTGCAACTTGGGGAGAGGGTGACAAGTATGAGGGTGAATAATCCTAATTTGTTTAATTAAAAAGTTAATTAATTGTGCATGTGGGCATGTGTCGGTGAGGAAACCTATAAAGAAAATGGTCTAGATGGGAAAAGGGGGAGATTGGTTATTGGTAAAGTTATGCTTGCAAAATCATTTTATTGGTTTTACTTGTCAGAGTTGGGATACCAAGATTGATCTAGAGTGGTGGCTCTACCTTGCGAGGAAAACTTGGAGCTAGAGTATTTTTGGTTTGCGTTTGCTTGGCTCCTTTGTGGCTCAGGGGGATAAGGGGGAAGAAGTGTACTCCTAGCGCTGGTTGGGAGATACCAATGAAGTCTCAACAATCAACAAGTGGGAGAAAGGAAGGAGCGCCATTTGCTGGATAACATCTTCTTATTTGTTCATCGTCGTTTATGGTACTCTTATTCTGAGATTGAATTTGTATTAATATTTAATCTGTATAATAGAGTTCTTGCAAATTTTCCATAAACTAATTGTAATTTTAAACTTGAATTGAAAATGCCTTGATATTTTTTATTGAAATCTAGAAGATAAATTTCTAAAAATTGTTTTCATATTGATTTCTCAAAATGATTAATGGCTGACAGGATATATACATACATAATGTTAATTTCTTAGTTGTTTCCATTGATTTCATATCAAAGTTTTAATTAATTTATTATTTTCATAGATGTGATTTATGCATAAATGTCTTGGGTTGCATGTTGGGAATATTGGGGATTATATATGGTTGTTGTTTGGAAAAATATTGAAGAATGAATAACCCTTGTGATTTCTAATTTGGATTTCAATTTCTGAGAACAAAAATCCGTTTACGGTGTTGTCAGATTTTTTATTTATGTTGTTGTTAAACCTCTTTCCCAAATCGAAATTGTAGATTTGTTTTCACTGTGTAATGGTTAATTTTTTTCCTGGAATAATAATTTCATGGAGACTCTATAACCACTACTAATTAAAATAACAAATACCATTTATATTTCCCTTGATTGCTTCCAGTCAATTTACAAACCTGATATCCTTATCACTACCAAATTTTGATAATGGAAATTGGGAATCTTTCGATCACTACTTTTAAATATCAGATCCAAAATTTAGAGATATTTATTTTGGTATGTGTCAACCTTTTGCATTCGAATTTGAGAAATTTGTGTGGTCCTTGTAAAATTTATTGATTGTATAGAACTCGGATTTAGTCATTTCGCTGCAAGTGTTTATGCATGTTGGGATTACTATATGGGTCTCTTCTTATTTTGAAACCCCTAAATTTATTTTGTGACCAACGTTGCCACTACTGGAATTGATGTCTGTGATTTTGCTGTAGAGTTTTGCAGTTTCGTCTTGTTGAATCTTTAAAAAAAAATTTGATATAGAAAATTTGTGGGTTAGTCTCCTTGATTTAATCCCAAAAATTTGTTTTAATTCCTAGGTCTCTCTTAGTCATTGGACGCCTTGAACGATTTTATTGTTGTGCCTTGAACCTCTACCATTATTAGATAGCAGTTTCTACCTATTCTGAAACCTTTATTTGCTACCCAACTTGTAAAAGATTATGAATTTGTCCTTTAGTGATTGTTGTCAAGGATTGCAACTCTATAGTTGTGGATTTCCTTTGTTGTATTTTATAAAACAATCCCATAATTTAATTGGGCGATTACTGTTCCATTTATTTTTATTTTATGAATTTTAATTTCGAAGTATTATAGTTCATGGAAAGAATTTGGGGCTACAACAATAACTTGACCATATTGAGTGCCTCTGTATTTATATAATCTCCTTTCCTTAAGGCTTACCCATTGTGAAATCGATTCGATGCCTGTAAATTTTAAATTCGATTTTTTCATAAATTTAGTTTTGTTCCAGGGTCCAGATCAGGAGCTGAATCAAGTGTTGGATTAGGATCCATATGGAAATGTCTCTCTTGAAATAACAACGTTATTTAACCTATTCGTGTATGGTTTTCCTATTTCTATTTAATTATTTTTGTATTGATTTTCTATTTAATTGTTTTTGTAACATTTGTAAAGTTAACACCTAGAAGGGTGAGTTTTGTAATTGTTTTATTGGCTTGACATATACATGTACACTCACCTCTTAGACATCGCTTCCAATTCCTTATAGAACTTGCATCAAATTTATTTTCCCTTCCTCTAAAGCTATACAATTAATAAAAATTGTTTTTGTTGCACTTAAAATTAATCTAAATTATCATAAATTAGTGTCGCATCCAGAACTAGATTAAGTGTCATATTGAGCTCTGTATTAAGGTATGGATTGAAGAACAGCTTAATGTCTGGATGGAGGGCTAGATTGAGTTATGGAAGGAATTTCAGATTTTTCTTCACATTGGATCAACGATGTGGATGGATTCCATAACTCATTTTTGTTTCTTTATTTGGAGATGTAATTTAACATCTGAATATGTTTTAATTTTTAAGAATAATATTGGTCTTCCCTTTACTCCTTTAATTAATTTTTAAGATATCAATTGCATTCTTACATATGGTTCAAATAATATTTGGGTCTTCCTTTAGTTCCTTTAATTGGGTTTATAAGTCAACATCGGGTACTTTATTTTTATTGTTTAAATAAAACTTGATCTTTTTTAACTATCCTTATATATAGATATGCAAGATAACATATAATTTATCTTATCTAATTCTTAATTATTGGTTTGAACTTCTTATACTTTCTTGCAATGGAAATGTAAGGTAGTCTTGGAATCTTTCCATATTTCTTGTTATGATTGAACCTCTTAGTTCTTTTAAAATGGATATGCAAGCAGTAGACTTCTTATTAATTGCTATTTGTGATTGATTTTTATTAGTTTTATAAATTGGATACATAATGCAAAGTAGCATCTAAATTTAATGTATTTCTTAAGAAGATTGATCTTCTTGTGGTTTCTTGCAAATGAATATATAATTTTAGCCTTTAAATTCCTGACATATATTCTTATAAGATATTCCTTAATATGAAGATGCATAGTTGAGATACATGAGACTAAGATTTCACTTATGCTCTTTGGGTTATTATTGTTTATGTAAACGCCTCTTACTCATTTACACTCAATATTTCTTGAATATTGATTAAGTAGAGTAGATTCTTATTTGCACTATGATGAATTGATGGTTAAGTGTGCTTATAATTCTAGTTTTGAATAGAGGTGTGTGGTTGAATTAATTTGAATCAGATACTTCCTTGTTCCTCAGAACAATCACCATTCTTGAGACCTTAAGTGGTCAAAATCAATCAGATGAATCCTCAACTTGAGCGTTGCTTATGTTTCTTGGAGGTCCTAACCATGCGAGATAGGTTGGGTAGGTAGCTTCCTTATCTTATCTTTATAAGATACGTTTGATTGAATAAAAATGATGTTTCTTTCATTCGTTTGTGATGAAATTGATTGTGTAGTTATTAATAAATGTTATGACACATTTTCACTAGTACTAACGTTTTTTCAAAAAAAACATATTTACCTCTTTTGTACATCACTAATTGTTGACGTAATGGAGGGGCATTAAATTTACCAAATGAGAGATGAAAAAGCCTCAACAAAGATTGATTTGAGATTTGGTTATCATAAATTCAAAATTAAGAAAGAAGATATCCACAAGACAACTTTATGAATGGGGTATGGCCATTATGAATTAATGGTGGTGCCATTTTGTCTTCCCAATGCACCAACCTGCATGTGTCTTATAAATAGTTCTTTAAACAAGTAATTGGATAATTTTGTTCTTATTTTTCTAGATGATATATTAATTTATTTTATGAATGAGAAAATCAAAATCATTTGAGAATGGTTTTGCAAGTGCCAAGAGCCATACATTGTATGCAAAACAAATCAAATGTGATTTCTGCTAGAAGCAAATTCGCTATTTAGGTCACATTATTTTAGACCAAGCAATATCTATGGATCCAAAAAATATTGAGGCCATAATGAATTTCCCTACTCCAAAAAATGTAATGGATATGAGATCCTTCATGTGTCTTGTTTCTTAATTACCAAATATTTATT
>SNQJ01S0195396.1:0-17526 GCA_010110895.2 Picea sitchensis | reverse complement strand
TCTCATATATTGTGCATGGTGTATTGTGGTGTATTGGTGTAACTCTTATAATATTGTTCATTTCTCATTGGATATAATTGAATGGTTTAAGTATAAGTTGAAAAAGGTTTTAAATTGTACCTGATACTAATTCACCCCCCTCTCAGTATCAACAATGAACCATGTAAATATTGTTGTCTCTGTGGTTGATGTTGTGATTATTTGCTATCTGTTATTTTGTTGTTACATGAATGTTAGATCAAAGATATAACTATGCAAAGTAAGCATAATATTGTTAAGCGCGGCTAGGTTATCTGTCTTGTTGTTTTGGATTCACTTTGCATTTCCTTTGGTTGTAGACACATGTGTCCTGCAACCCCCCTATTGCTACCTCAGGTGAGACTTCATCTGCTTCGCAGGTGTTGCCAAAAGGGCCAGTAGTTAGGGCTTGTTGGTGCGTTGTTAGAGTTGAACCCTGGGTCTGCCCTTGTGCCAACATCGTCGAAACATGGAGTCAATACCACGATGGTAAAGGGTATCACCAAGAATAATATATTGAAGGGCTTGATACCTAATATGACGATGATATACACAAGATATATCAGGCCGAAAAGTTTGATTTTGGAGATAAATGATAATGTCTCCATACCAGATATCGTCTAAACTGATCAGAAAGAGATATTCATCAGGAAAATAATCTTCTGCCACATTTTCTGTATCAGCGGACGGAAGGTCACATATCAACTCAACAAAGACCAAATATTTCTTTGACTTGGATTTCTCAAATTCCAAATCAAACTCCTGGAGAATCACAATCCATTTGGAGTATTTTCCCCCTAGCAATTGTCGTGTAAGAATATGTTGCATAGGGTTGTAATCAGAAATAATTGTGGTTTTGCGCAATAATATATAGTGATGAAAACTTTGGACAGCTTGAATAGCCACCAAGGCCAATTTATCCACATGAACATATTTGATTTTGATGGTCGTAAGACTCCGACTTAAATAGTAAATGACATGTTCATCGTGTGAATCATCCTCTTGGACTAGAACCATGGTGATGGTATGATCTGAGGCAACCAAGTATAATAAATAATCTCAACTATAATTAGGGGGAAATAAGAATGGTGTGCGGGTTAATGCAAGTTTCAAAGCTTCAAAGGCTTTGTTGGCAGTGTCGTCCCACACAAAATCATGACCCTTCTTAAGAAGTCGAGTGAAACCTTTCGTTAGTTCGGCATAATTGGGAATGAATCATCGTAGAAATTTTGCCTTCCCTTGCAAACTTTGGAGTTGGCATAAGGTAGAAGGAGGAGGAAAATTGATAATGGATTCAACCTTCAATGGATCCACCCTGATCCCATGCATGGAAACAATAAATCCTAGAAGTCTTCCAGACTCCGCACAAAAAACACATTTATGTGGATTCAATCGTATGCGGTAATATCGACATTGGAGGAAAATAGATCGTAAGTGTGTCAGGTGATCTTGTCAATGCATGGAATGTGTCAGTAAATCATCAAGGTAAGGTTGTACAATATGCTTAATATCATGAAAGGAATAAGACATAGTGTGTTGAAAAGTTGCACCAACATTCTTGAGACTGAAAGGGAGTTTACAGTACGCGAAGGTACCTTAAGGGAAAATAGAAGTGATCTTATGTTGATCCGCGGTAAAAATATTGATTTGATTATAGCCGAAAAATCCATCCATCAGAGAGAATATTTCACTTCTGATGCAATCATCAACAATTTGATTGACGAAAGGAGTTGGATAATTATCTTTAGGAAAATCCTTGTTAATATCCCTAATCAACACAAACACGGATCGTTCCTTGTTTCTTCGTGATCGGAACAAGATTGGACACCCAATCAGTTAACACTACAGGGTAGACAAAACCAGCTTTAAGAAGTTTTTCAACTTCGAGTTTGATTGCAGCAACTTTTTGTGGATGAAATGAGCGAAGTCGTTGTCGAATGTGTTTAGCGTCGGGGTATGTCTTAATTTCATGTACAACGATATTTGGATCAATTCCAGGCATCTCTTCGTAACTCCATGCAAATACATCACAAAATTCTTGGAAAAGGGCCTTGTAAGTTTGGATCTCATCGGGAGAACATGAGGCACTTATATGAACATTTTCCACAATTCCAGGCTTAATGGAAATATCTAGAGGGATGGTGGGTGAAATATTTCCCAGGTTCCCTTCATACAAAACATCATGTGTTGGTTTAGAAACTAGGAGAAAATTAGTAACTGCAGACGTATTCGAAATCCATTGATAACTCTCGATAGTCTCAGGTTCGAGGAAGAGGATGGAACGATGATGCCCATCATCCCAAGGCATGTCTTCCACAGGCATAACTGCCATGATCATTTCATTAGTTGGAAATATCGTGTGAAATGGATCGGGAGACATATCAAAGAGGGAATGAGGAGAAGGAGACGTCGATTGAATAGCTTGATAGGCCAATTCCAATGGACCTAATGGCATGTGGTCACCATAATGAAGACATTCTTCCAAGCTAGTTACTATCCAAGGGTCATAGGACTCAGGGATTTCGCCAACACTGGTTGAAATCATGTTAATAGAAGAGACAAAAGGAGGAGGAACATCGGGTGGTGGAATGGGGAAAGTACCCATTAACGATGAATCCTTTAAAAGACCCACACCGACATGCTCATAACCATGAGGTGTTTTTTCTATGAATGGAACGTTACTAGTGCGTGAATCAGAACTAAAAAAGGTGAGTTTATCTACCATAACAACTTTACCTTGGTGAGGGAAACGTATCACATGGAAAAGAGTATAAACAATTTCTCGCATAACATCGATCCAACTATGGCCAAGTAAGAGGTTGTAATCGAGAGGTGCATCAAACACTTCAACCTCAACAGTAACCATTTTTCCTTCTAACGCAATAGATAACACAGGAAGAACACCATAAGGTTTAAACCTTGTACCATTAAAATATTTTAACGTGTTGTGTGACTCGGTAAGGGAAGGAGATCCAATGTATTTCCAACAAGTGACGGACATGACGCAAGTCGAAGCTCCTTCATCAACTATTGTTCGACAAATTTTCTTATTTTCCACAATTACTTGTATTTGAAAAGCTAATTGATGAGGGAGTCTTGGAATGTGATCTTCCAAGTCAAAGATTATCAAATTTGTATTAGTAGGATCGATTCCACCAATAGCCTTTAATAGTTCCTTTCGTTGAGTAGGACAACTTTGAAGGACTTCGAGAGCCGACATCACAAAAGGTTCCTATGCAAGTTCTTCTACAATACTGTAGTTTTGAGTTGCACGTGCATGTGGGTTAAATGATGACTTACGAACGACGCCCTTAGGAGGTGGATGGATGAATGTATCCGGACTAGGTCATTCGAGATGAACAGGACCATTGGGAGGCATATCCGATGGAGGAGGTTGATCCAACGGAGGAGGTGGATCATCAACTTTCTCTTTAGAAGGAGAATAATCTTTGGTTTGAGTAGCGACTGCAACTTCATTTTTATTGGAGTCACTAGTACACATAAGTACATAAGAGATGGTAGAGGGAGAGGGTTGGTCAGGAATAACCAATTGGTCCTATTGCTGAGAAGGAAAAGGTTGTGACAAAACGACAGGTGTAGGGGGAGTCTCGGTTCCTTGGAGGAACTTAGTAACTTATGCACGTCTCGGACAATCTTTCGTGTAATGGTCCTCGCCATAGATAAGACAAGGATAACGAGGTTTTTTCTTTTCTTTGTCATCAACAGGTTGAGTTTTGGGTTTGTCAGGTTGTTGATTATTAGTTTTGTCCTCTTTATTCTTACCCTTCCCTTTATTTTTATTTTGATATTTACCAATAGTCGTAGACTGGACCGTATTGACTTCAGAGGTTTTATCGAGAGAGGGAGCAGGAGGAGTAGCATTTTGTACACTAGTAGTAGTAGGTTTGGGATTGGAATGATTGAATTTGTTTGACTGAGACTCAGTAGAAAAGTCTCAATCACACCATCAGCAGCATGAGAAGCTACTGGAAGCATCGGGGTTGGATTGGTAGACGGGTGAGGAGCATCAGGGATCAATTCATATAACGTGCCCATTTGAGAATAAACGAGATCCAAGTATTGAGCACGACTGATCACCTATTTTTCAGTGACGACACCTCCCATGGAAACATCATGGGCTATAGGACCGATGAGTGATTTGGTAAACCACTCAGCCAATAATTAATTAGGAAGGGGAACTTTTATTAATCGTCGTCTCCTCCTCCACTCGTGAATATGATCTGAGATGTGAGTAGAAGAGGATTGTTTAGATCAACTTAAAATTTTTGTTCATGTCTCATACGTATCGGTAATTGGTAATGTGTCAAGAAATCCATAGCTAAGGTGTTGAAATCATTGAAGAATCTTCTTGCCAATTCAATGTACCATTTGGCAGTCTAACTCGTAAGAGTGTGTTGTAAAAGACGTAATCGGATGGAGTCATCCATCAAGCAGTTGGATGAACACCAAAGATGAAATGTCATGATGTTATTGTTTGGGTCTTCTCCTAATCGATCGTCAAACTTGGGAATGTCTGATGGTAATTTGGTAGGTATAACTGGCTAATAAGGATAATGCAAGATGGGATCATTCAAAATCCTAGATAAATCAAGTAAATCCAAAGTAGCTAGAAACAACAATTGTCTAATTACTTGAGGAAACTGGTAATTTTGGGGAGGCAATCCCGTAGGCATACCAGTAGTACCATAAGCAGTTTGTAAATAGTTATAGGGTCAAGTCAAATTTGTTTGCGGAGGGTTTTGAGTCAAGTAGCCAAAATTGGTTGGTTGATTTGGCATGCCACCTTAGAAAGGAGAATTAGATTGAAAACATTGACCCCAAGTAGGATTTATAGTGCATGGATAAGGCTGCCTGGGATTAGAGAGTACAAAAGAATTTAATTTGGGATTTTTCCCCCCAGGAAGTTGTTGATTTCCTTGGAAAGGAAAATTCCAAGGTTGGGTTTGTAATTCAGGTGTATATTTCTCGTAAACTGGGTTATGACCCCCAACTTAGGGTTGTCCCCCAACTTGAGGTTGACCTCCAACATGAATTTGAAAACTAGAAGTAACAGAATTACTTGTGCCTCCAAGCAAATTGGAGCTACTTGGGCCAGGATGATTAGATCGTTTAGGTGGTGGAGGAACGCTAGGCCCTCTAGATAGAACCTGGGTAGGAGTGGGAACAAAAATGCTAGCAGGATTATACCAAGGTGGAACAAAAAGACTAGGTCCTCCAGATGGACCTTGGGTAAGATTAGCAATAGAACTATTAAGAGTGTTATACTCAGGTGGAAGTGATGTATTTGATCTAAGCAAAAGTGGCATTCCAATAGGAGCTTGAGTTGTTACCAAACTTTCAATAGAAACAAGTGTAACTTGTGGGACTGTGGTAGATCTAGTGAGCTGGAGGGGAAGAATTGTATGTGTACCAACCAACAATAGGTCTGAAACCGTAACAAAATTACTTTTTGTGCCAGTAAAATGATTCAGAGGTACTGTATAAGCAGTAGAAGTAACGGGTATGTGTGATGACTTAGGTTGGTTTGGACTCATACCTAGTTTATCAAAAATATCATGTCCCAAGGCAGTCCTCAAAAAAGAATGAACTGAGACTGAACTAGGATTAAAAATTCCATAATTGTGAACCAGAGTTCTAAATGATTCACTGTGAAATGGTGGATCGTCCACACTGGAATCTACGAAAGGTATCGAAGGTATTTTAGTATAGTCTTCAGCAACACCATCTCCCAAAGAGTTAATTCGGAGGAAAATCGGGTCTTGTATAACATTCAATAACAAATTTACAGGGAGTGGTGATTCAACCAATGGAGTAGAACTCTTGATCTTAGAGGATACATCATTATTGATTGCTCCTTCAGGAGAAGGACCCTCTCATGAATTAGGAAGCAAGGGGGCGTATTATTCTGGTTCTTCCGGAGGCAATCCCTGCATCCTACGTGAACGACGAGGACCGATGTTGGCCACACCCAAAAAATAATAAAATATATCTATGGCCAACTAGAGAAACAAACAACACTTCACTAATAAAATCTAGATATCAAGCAGACAAACAAACCTTCTTATTTTGAAATCACTAGTTGGTGATGAAATCCAACGTCGCGAGATCAAGAAAAGAAGGGGTTGGGATAAAGTGGGTGGAAAAGTTACATTAACTGCCTGCTTAACAGACTTACACCCTAGTGCAAGATCCCACACATAATCATGGGTGTACCCTCCAAGGATCCCGAGTGAGTTTATCCAACGTCGATTCCAGGTACCGTAAAGACTTGCCCCTCCACAGTCACCTCATGTGAAGACCCTAAAGAGATAGGCTACTAAGGTTACCAATTATGACAATGATGCTTGGGGAAGCAGTCGACAATCCGATATACGCACAAGGGCAAGGTATCTAAGCCCGAAATCTCCTTGAGAAGGTCCGCACATGATTTTATTCTCAAGTGACCCCCAATAATACGTGCATTCACTACACTAAGACCAACAAAGCAGGGTGAGTAACTTTGTTGGCCCTAATGCGACCTCGTGATTGACCCTTGTGTTAGAAGGGCTTCCCAAGACAAAATGTAGCAAGTGGATTTAACTCTCCCTATCACGAGATATTATTGTGTGTTTTGATGCTTTGGAGAGTATTCCTCACAACCTATTCCAAAGCGTTATCCCTAGCTAATGTTGGTGTATAAGAGTTCTAGAAAATAAAAGTTACTAGATAAATTTTAAAATTATGTTGAATTTTAATGGATGTTGTTTAACTCAAAAAGAAAGCGGAGATGAAACTGATGAAGTGCTTGACCTTGACTCAACAGTATGCAAAGAGAAATGAGATACAATCTTTTTGTTCAATGAACTTTAATTACATAAGAGAGAAGGTTTTCTTTTTCCAGAATACAACAACTTGCAAAACACAATTCCTTCAATCTTTGAACAATCTTGATGACAAACAATCAAAGCTATCAAATTTTCCAATTTCTCTTTTTAAACAAAAACTTGAATGCAAAAAATTTCTTGTAAGTACTATGAATAGAAAGATTGATTTCAACTCTTTTTCTTTTCAAATAAAAACAGAGATTTGAATCAAAAAGAAAAATCTGTTCAAGAAAATAAATGCACTCACAATACAATTCTCCAAACTTAACTCATAATGCAACCAAAAAATGTAAAAGCAAGAAAACTCATTTGTCTAATGAAACCAAAAATCATTTTCTAATCAACAACAATCCAAAACTCACAAAAAATTATTAACAACTTATCTTACAAGCACTCAAGGATGAAACCTAGAGATTGTATCCTTGCAACAATAAGTGAAAGATAGAATTGTGAAGCTTATGAAAAATATTCTCAACACTTGAGAAATGATCAAATTCAGTTTAAAAATTGCAAACCAAGCTTTGAATAATCATCCAACGGGACCAAAAACTCATTCCAAGAAATGATCAAAAATCTTGGCAAAGAGAAAAATTGATTGTCACTCAAAAACTTTCTTCAGGAATCATCGTAGGCAGCAAAAGGACACAGTGCGATGATCAAGGATCATCGTGGGCATTGAGAAATACACAATGTGACATTGTCACACTGGTTTTAATAGCAGGATGCGATGATGACTGAAATTGAAGGAAAAATGAACAGAGGACAGGCTTTCCCAATGAACTTTCAAGACTAGGGAGTCAACATGGATCACCCAATGACTTAGAGAATGAAAAATCAACCAAAAGCATGCAAGCCATAAGAAAAAGGAAGAAAAGACCAAAAGAGGGTGTTCCCCAGTATGGTCACCAATTTTGTTATCAGACAAATCAGTAAGTAATGACACAAACTAATCTCCCTAACTTCAACAAGAAATTATAAAAAAACATAGTAGAATACAAGCTTCTGCTTAGATTTCATTGTAATGTAAACTAGTTCAATGAGGGACAAATGACATACCATTTAAACATCGTTTGATCCTTGCTTGTGTCGTCCTTGCTCCATCTTTGGATTTGCGGGATGTTTAACCTATTAAGAAGAACAAACTAGCAAAGAGAGAGAACAACGATATATATATTCCAATGAAACCTATGCATAAGATCAAGGAGTTATACAATAATAAGGGAGACACTTTTATAGGGAAGAAATGTATCACTTCATTATATTGATGAAAGTGGAGAATACAACTTATGTCTTGATTTTGCAAGGTCCCTTCCAATGGCCCTTTGCTTTAACACACACACCTTTGCTCCAATTCCTTTAATGAAGAGTATTCACAACCTGACTTGGAAAGCTAAAGCAAAGCTATCACAAGTACAATCTTTAGCAGAACTCTTCATGCATAAGCCAACCTAACTTTTCCCATGAGAGATCCCTCTTTATATAGATTGAAGAGGGATGGATGAAGGGATTAGGATAATCCCACTAAATCAGAGAAGCAAGTGAGATCCAAACCGATCAGAGGCCACCTCATCCTTCCGAAGATTCCATTCTAGAACCTTCGAGAATTTCACATTTTTCCTGTACTTGAGCATCGTCGCACCCTAAACACAAGAATTCTACGACGACGATGCAGTTCACTGTGGTGCAGCATGTAACGATTAGGGATCGTCGCAGCCTTATCATTTGGCAAGGTGTAATGATCTTCTTTGGTAGGGTTTTAAGAAAGGAGAGTGTTATTTTTGGGGATATTTTTGGGTGTTTTAATTGGTTTGATTGCCTTTTTTGAGTTTTTTGTAATATATTGAGTCTCTAAGGGATTTTGTTCTTCCATACCAATACTCCCTGCCCTGTCAGCCTAACTGTTAGTTTTCGTTTTTGAGAAGTTACATAGGTGTATGTGTCCTGTAGTGGGTCTGCACGCGTACATACGCGCCCTACCTTTAGACAGCACGTGTACAAACGCAGGTTGCTTAAGTGTCAGTAGCATGCCTGTGTCAAGAAATATTTTCTTCAAGAAAAGGCAGTCAACCTCTTCCCTGATTAAAGTCATACTTCTCAGGGGTTTCTTGATTAAGTACTGTTCTTTGTTGTTACAGTCTTTAGCCTGGGTTTGACGTCAGTTTTCTTATGTTTTAAAGATTTCTTGTGTTTTCTTTAAAAGGGTTTTAGACGAGTTAGTGAGTCTTTTCTGATCAGCCTATTTGGTATCGTCAGTGACTTCCTGTGATCCACAGTGGGCTAGAAGTCAGTTCTTGGTCTTGTCATGTCTTCACTTTTTCCCTTTGCTTGCTCTAAAGAAAAAGAAAAACAATTTATTTCAAGTTTCTTGTTTGAAGCATTTTAAAATAAAATAAAAAGATTTAATTTCTTAGTTTGGTTAAGTAGTTAGGTTGATTATATTGCTTGTCAGGAAAAAAGAGTGTTTTTCTTAAGTTTTTTACTGAATGCTTAGAACACTAAGCAGCTCGTAGTCGAGCGAAATCTTGTTTTTGGTTTTTCCTTTAAAAGATCTTAGAAAAAGTAGTTACGAAAAGTTGGTTAAAGAGTTAAAATTGAAAATCTGTATTTGTCAAAAGAAGTAGTTTTGCTTTCAGTTTCATTTAATGCTCTTCTCTTTTGTCTCTTAAAACACACCACTAGTTTCATTGTCTCTTCCTTGAATTAAAACAAGCCACTTAAAATTAACGCTAAATTAAAATTTACTAGACTTTATGTTTGTAGGGTCCATCAACTAGTCTAGGCTAGAGCCTTGATTTAGGTTGGAGAGGAAACTCTTCAAGGCTTAAAAAACAAACATTGGAGTCAGTGCTAGGGAGTGTAAAAATTCCAGTAAACGTGAAAGTTATCCGGAACCCCCCTCTAACGCAGGGGTTAAACGCGAGGTTGTGTGCAGAAAGGTAGCGGAGATAACCCCTCCAAAGTTGGACCAAGAGTAGTGGGGAATGCATATAGAGGACTTGTCTTGGGATTCTGTCGGTTGCATTTTCCACGGAGCTTCATGGATCTTGAATCCGTTCGAGGTCCTCATTCGTCTTTTGGAACACTTTCTTTTTATACCCTCGATAGGTTTCAGGCTTGATACCCTGCTCATTGCGGTCCACCCGACTGTCGATTGTACCCGCCTAGTGACTATTCACGAGCTGGAAACCTAGTTGCCTTTATTTTAGGAACTTACATAGGTGATTGCGAGGGTATGTTGTAGTACCTAGGAAAGACATCGGGCCATGCTTTGCAGAGTATACCTAGAGGGTGCTTCCGTGTTCGAGTTTCACTTGCACCAGTAAGTTGCTCTAATGTTGGCTAGTGTAACTGTTCTTCCAACTATTTAGTGGTTTTCTTGTTTTATCTTGTAGGAACTTTTCTAGTGTGTGTTGGTTTTCAACGTTAGTAAAAGACTTACCGTGTCCTTGATCTTCTCACAAAGTGGAAGATCAATAGCTTCGCCGGTCGTGAAGGATTTTGGGCCTACCACCGGTTGCATTAGAGCCACCACCGCCACCATTACGGCGAAGACTTGACCAGCAAGGGTCATCTGAGGTGATCAGGCCGCAAGAAACTGTACCCGAGCCATCCCTGAGAGGAGAACACTCGAATCCAGAGGATCCTACTATTTTTTACCTTGGAGCGGAAGCTCTTGGGCCAGCCAATTCTCCGATCACTGACTTGTCGGCGCCCGTCGTGGTACAAGTTGTCCCCCCAAGGGTAGCTCATCGTGGGCGTCAAATAGTCTTGCAAGCAGCGATGGAAGAAAATGTTGCTACTTCATCTGGGAGTCCTCATACTCCCTCTATGGCTTCCACCATAGGGGGAATTCCGCCTCCTAACCCACCTTCGTCGGTCCGTACCATGATGATCTCGACCGCCTCTACCTCGAGCAGTGGTATGATTCCGTCTATGGCAACAATCACTGCTCTGTTCAAACAAAGTGTGATGGGCCCTTCGTTTTCATACAGGATGCTCGGATTTGATATGAACTCCATCCTCTACTACTTCACCCTACAAACCATGGGTCTAGGGGCAGGGAGCTCAAACGCTCCTCTGCAAGGGTCCATGGGGGGCACCTCAGACCCCTATAATGTTTTCCCTTATGACGGGGGGTCATATACCTTCGTCGTCCCCCTCACTAGGCGGTGCTCCTCAACAGCCTGTCTGGCCGAACATGAACTACAGCTTGTTCGGACTAGGTAGTCAAGGACCTTATTCATACACCACGCTAGTGGGTTCAATGTCATTCTCTTTGTTCGGCGCGTTTGGAAATAACGCTTTCTCGTGAGTTGTCATCTCGGTCAGAGGAAACCCTAGTTTTGGACAACCAAATCCTTTGCAGGGTACTATTCCTACACAGAGGGCACACACATGAGTATTCTCCTCACAAGGACTCTAGAATCCGTGGTAGGGAGCAGTTCCCTCGTCGGGGATGTCGACCGGGGGCAACCCCTTCCATGGTCAATGGAACCCCGAGCAAGGCTCAATACCTATGCACGTCGGATCAGAAGGAGGAAACCCTTTCCAGAATATTTGGAACACTACACAGGGAACAATCCCCGCCGTACCCTCAACGTCCAACTATGGGAATCAACCGATGATTTCCCAAAAAACGCAATATCCGTTCTTTTGCCAAGGCCATGGTATTTACCATAAACCTGATCAACAACCTAACTTTTCCTGGCAACCTAGTGCCAGTCAATCTCCAGGATCCTTTTTCCATGTACATAGTCAACATCCTAAGATACCATTTATGGAAACGTTGCATTTGCCAGACTTGTCGAGATTGTTAAACGACCTAATCTATCACGATCCGCGTTGGCCTCCTATGCCGACAAAGTTTCCCTCAGACATTCTGAAGTTCGAAGGTAAGCCTAACGAAGATCCAGGCGATCATGTGACCACCTTTCACCTATGGTGATTGTCGAACTCATTGTGAGACGACTCTGTTCATTTGCATCTGTTTCAACGCACTCTTATCGGGAGTGCCACGAAATGGTACATCGCGCTCGATCGCTCAAGATACTCTACTTTTGGCGAGTTGGAAATGGTTTTTCTAAAACATTTTCAAATACCTATGAGATATGATGTCGACACTGAATTACTAGCCAACTTTGAGCAAACAAAGGTTGATCATATCTCAGATCATATATGAGAATGGCAGCGTCGAAAGAGTTTGATAAAAGTACCAGTCCCACCAACTTTCCTGTTGGAGTGGTTCCTTAAGTCTTTGGTACCCCAGTTATCCAAGGACGTAGCAACGTCGGGAGTGTTTTCTGAGGAAGAGGCGATAATGAGAGCTCAACAGTTAGAGCTGATATACTCTCAATCTGGTTTACTTTATGAAGTTTTTCCAGATGCACCATGGTCCATTCTTGACAAGGCCAGACAGAAGTTTGGACCGCATGTCGATGGCATAGTTGGTTCAGCACAAGCAAATCCCACTGATCAGTTGTTGGATCAATTGCAATAATTGTCGATATAGCAGACAGCGACCAACCAAACTACTGGTTCGGTTTCTCCCCCTACTCAAACGTAGGATGTACCAGTGTGCAGTCGACGAACCCGAAGGTTAACCAGCATTCTGATGGCAAGAAATAACAAAGAAACAAGAAGGGTAAGGGGGATAAGAAACCCACCAACAATGCTGGTGAGGGAAACACAGAGAAAAGAAATTCAAAGTATCAGTGTAACCTTTGCACAGAGGACCATCCGACTCACCTATGCCCTCGGCTTGTGGAGGCCCAAAATTTATTGGCACAGCAGCATCCTGTTGTGTTAACGAACCCAGTTCCTCATGGGAAAAATTTAACTCAAGCCTCTTCAAGCGTGGATGGGGGCAGTCAGGGACCCCCTTCGTCGTCTAGTAATCCCTCGACCTCGAATGTTTATATGTTGAAAGATAACATTCACATAGCAACTAGGGCACACAATTACGGAATGCCAAACACTGTTGAAAAGGGTAAAGAAGCCGAAAACCCATTTGTTCCTCACCAGATTGAGAAGACAATGGGAAAAACAATGACACGCATCCCGAAAGGGGCGTTCAATAAATATTCCCATAATCCAAATGAGAGAGTCGCCCAGAACTACTCTGTGGTGGAGGATTTGTCACAAACCCCTTGCGTAATGTCCTCTTTGGAGGTCCTCCAAAGCTGCCCTTCGCAGAAAAAGGCCCTGTTAGTTGCCTTAGGATCTGGTGAGACCTATAATCCGGGGAAAATCATGCTTGATACGACCGAATTAAAACCTCGTCTCCCCTACCACGTGACGTTTCAGATAGTAGTGGATTAAACCACAAAAAAATTTACACAGAATATTTTCCACACGATGGTTGATGAGGGCACCTCGACATGCGTGATGTCATTGGCATGTTGGAAGGCCATTAGCCAACCCGTTTTTCCTCCGTCACCTACTCTTCTTACCGCTTTCAATGGTAATTCGTTCAGACCACATGGAATCATCCCTTCTTTCCCCGTGCAGTTAGGGGAGAAGATCATGTGCGTTGAAGTTGAAGTGGTTGATGCCCCTCTCGACTACAATCTCTTGTTAGGAAGGAGTTGGACCTATGTTATGCATGCAGTGGTCGCTACATTTTTCCAGGTCTTTTTGTTTCCACACGAGGGTCGGATAGTGTCCATTGATCAGTTGTCTTTCTCCCTTCCTGACCCTCCATCGGGGGCATCCATGGTCCCGATGATTGATAACCCTCAGCCTAGCATCACCAATGTAGGGGTTGCTTTGTGCCCACCTTTGATGGGTGCTTTCAATTACTTGCTTCCTTCCGGCGATGTCAAGTTCATATTGACTATCCCTGACCAGCCTAAGGATGAAATTTTCCAAGTGTCGTCATTTTGTACGACTTACTTTAACGATCCATGGACTCTTCCTTCCCCATCGGCCACGATGGAAGGGACAGGGCATCATGGCATGGCCATTCCCTTGTCCGCGACATAATTTGCATACTCTATAGTCCCACAAACTTCCGTTGACCCCAATCTGACTCCCGCACAAAAGTTAGATCCAGTTCTCGAGCCTATTTGGGCTCAAGATTCCCTCGCCACTACCGATTTTTTAGACTTGGTATTTCCTTTAGATGAGGCGATTATTGAGGCATTGACCAAAACGGACAGACCCTGGGATGATCTCCATCACAGATCTTATTTTCTCCCAGAGTTAAGAAGAATAGAGGCAAGATAATTCATGTTGACTATGATTGGAGATAGATCTTATCCTATCAATCCTTTGGCTATGCACGCAGCTTATGCCGAGGGTAATATGGAAACAATCACTAAAATGATACCTATTGACATCTCTAGAACCCCTAGCGTCGTGGAGAATGTCTTCGTCAGAGAAGACTGCTCCCCCAAGGAAATTCAGATCTATACAGATTTATTTAAAGAATTCTGCGATGTTTTTTCCTGGTCTTACAAGGAAATGCCAGGCATAGATCCAAGAATCATCGAACATGAAATAATGACGTATCCTGACGCTAAGTCAGTCCGGCAAAAGCTTCGTCCGATAAATCCTAAGAAAGAAGCAATTATTAAGGCTAAAGAAGAGAAACTGCTCAAAGTTGGTTTCATCTACCCCATTTAGTTGACTCAATGGGTGTCAAATCCCATTCCAGTCAATAAAAAATAGGGAGCGATTCGCGTATGTATGGACTTTCATGATCTGAATAAGGCTTGTCCCAAGGATAATTTCCCCACCCCATTCATTGACCAGATCGTCGATGAATGTACAGGCTATGAGGTATTTTCTTTCATGGATGGTTTTTTGAGATACAATCAGATACATATTAAGCCTGAAGACCAGCATAAAACAACTTTTATCTGTCCATGGGGTACATTTGCTTATCGGAAGATGCCTTTTGGCCTCAAGAATGATGGAGCCACTTTTCAGCGGGCCATGTCTTTCGCTTTCCATGACCTAAGACACATAGTCGATGCTTATCTCGATGATTTAGCATCGCGATCTCCTAAGAGAGTTGATCATCCTGCGCACCTTCGACTTATCTTTGAGCGATGTCGCTACTATCGGGTTCGCTTGAATCCAAACAAGTGCAGTTTTTGAGTGACGTCGGTTCGTCTGCTAGGTTTCATAGTTTCGACAACAGGGATCATGGTCGGTCCTCTAAAGGTTGAGGCAATCGTTCAGTTGCCTCCCTCTTGCACAGTCCCTTGGCTTCAGAGCTTACAGGGAAAAGCCAACTTTCTTCGGCGTTTTATCACAAACTATGTCAAGATCACTAAAGGGTTCATGCGTTTACTGAAGAAGGACATTCCTTTATACTGGGAAGAAGCCTATCAGCACTCTTTCGAAGAGTTGAAACGCACCCTCACGTCTTCCCCTCTACTTCGTCCACCCAATTATAACAAATATTTCTTATTATACTTGGCTACTGCAGAGTCGACCATCGGTATGGTCTTGGTTCAAGAGGATGATCTGCTTGAAAAGCATGTGATTTATTACTTGAGCCAAGGCCTGGTTGGACCAAAACTCAACTACTCCCATGTTGAGAAGCTAGTGTTGGCAGCAATGCATGTTGTCCAATGGTTCCATCATTATATCCTGCTTCACAAGACCACCGTCATTGCCGTTGTGAATCTGTTCCAATACGTGTTGACACGATGTGTAATAGGCAGAAAGATCAGTAGATGGATTGTTATCCTCCAAGAATTTGACTTGGATTTAGTCTCCGCGAAGTCCAAAAATTCATTGGTCTTTGGGGAACTTATCTCAGAACTTTCAGTCGAATCAGGTGATGTTACGCCCGAAGAATTACCTATTAAAGGAGATATTTTTCTGATTTCATCTTCAGACCCCTGGTATGGAGATATACTAGCCTATCTCCAAACTTTGAAGTGCCCTGCCTCTACTTCTCGATATGAGTGTCGACACATACGCCATCAGGAAAAACACTATCTTATACTCGATGACACTTTGTATCGTCAAGGTGTAGATTTCATCCTTCACCGGTGTCTCACTCATGAAGAAGAAGAACTCATTTTTAATGACTGCCACACTGGAGCATGTGGTGGTCATTTGTCTGGGTTGGAAACGACCCAAAATATTCTACGAGTCTTTTTACTTTTCGTCGACGTTAATCAAGGATTGTGTTAAATCAGTCAAGAAGTGTCACCCGTGTCAGATCTTCTCTCAGAAGAAGAGGGCACATCCTGCTCCCATGTTTCCCGTCATTATTGTTGGTCCCTTCACCAAGTGGAGGATTGATTATACTACATGCCACCCCCCTTTAGCCAGGGGGCATCGTTATATCATTGTAGCGGTAGACTACTTCACAAAGTGGTTCGAGGCTATGCCAACATTCAATAATGATGGAGAGGCAGCAACTCTCTTTTTATTTAACCAGATAGTAGCAAGGTTTGGAATCCCGAGGGATATTGTCACTGACCATGGTAGTCACTTTCAGAATAAAATGATGTATGAGTTAACGTCAAATCTTTGGTTGAGGCAAGAACATTCATCACCCTACTACCCACAAGAGAATGATTAGGTGGAAGCTATGAATAAGTCCCTCAAGACTATTCTGCAGTGAACGATCAATTCGGCCAAGTCAAATTGGCATTTGATGTTGTACCTGGCGTTATGGGCCTACCAAACGTCTGTAAATACTGCAACCAGTTTCTCACCTTTTCAACTCGTTTACGGGCTAGAGGCAGTCTTGCCAATAGAGTGATAGATCCCATCTCTAAAGTTGGTAGTACAGTTATTGCCAGACACTTCATCGCTTGAGGAACGCTTACTATATCTCGAGAAGCTCGATGAGCAACGTCGTGATGCAGCCTTGGCTAACGAGGCTCACAAGAAACGAGTCAAGTGTCAGTATGATCGGTCCGCTCGTCCTCGAATTTTCTCCGAAGGCGAACTTTTCCTGGTCTACGACCAAGATAAGGATCCCCTGGGGGCAGGCAATTTCAAACCCATGTGGTTCAGATCGGTCATTGTGAAGGAGGTACTAAAGAAGGGCGCTTATCGTATGGTTGATTTTGAGGGAAATGCTTTAGAAGAGACTAGAAATGAGCTCTATCTCAAGAAGTATTATTCGTAGGTGGGTCGCCTTGGGTGACTTCTTGTACATATGTATAGTTCTTATACAATTAGTTTTTTTTTTTTTTTTNGGCAGATGTCAAGTGAATTAGAGGTGTTCGTTGGGTTTGTGGACGGCGCTAGCCGACACACTCGGAGGCTTGCTTCCCCAACTTGGGTGATCTTCACGCCTCAAGGCCAGTTGCTATCTTCTGGAGACATATGTCTAGGTGACACCACAAACAATGTCACCGAGTACAGCGTGGTAATAGAGTTGCTTCATGATGCTTTTTCGCATGGTATCTCTCACCCCCGGGTCTACTTAGATGCACATTTGGTTGTGTCCCAATTGAATGGGGTTTACCGCATTTACGATCCTACTCTACACCAACGATTCCTTAGGGTGCGTCTCTTAGAATGATGCTTTGATTACATTACGTATATCCATGTTCCTAGGAGATTAAATCAAATCATAGATACTCTAGCTAATCATGTATTAGATTGGCATATTGCACACACATAAAAAGAAGCACACACATACACATGT
>SNQJ01S0195395.1:7404-17633 GCA_010110895.2 Picea sitchensis | reverse complement strand
CTTTACATATGTTTAGAGGTGTACAACATTTTTAGTGGGTCTAACGGTTAAGAACATGTGTTTTCTCCTTAGAGGTCATAGGTATGTACACCTCTGTAAACTAAGTAGAATATGTGTTTCAGTTTTGGAGATCATATGTATGTGCACCTTCCTAGACTACACAATCAAATCATTGTGCAAAGGGGGTCCATTGAACCAAAGTGTTGCTATATTGACTTAGATATATGAACTATCTCCATGATATAAGGCCTCATTTGGAAAATGAGACATAATTGAATGTTGCTAAGTCTTAGATAACTACAACATCAAATTTGGCATGCTATAAGGACAATTGAATCTAAAGAAGATTGAATGGCATCACCAAGATTGTCAGTGATAGAGACAAACACCTAATTACTTTAATTTTACTTATAAATTATTCTCATTTTTGTTGCTAATATAAAGATCTAAACATGGTTTTCAACATATGTGGTTCATTGTGATGTCAGTAGGATACATAAGAGAGGTTGTTCCCATACTACATGAAATTTAACATATTCACAATTAAAGATAAGTTTCACATTCCTTCCATTATTGAATTATTAGATGAATAACATAGTGTAGTTTATTTACAAATCTTGATCTCCGCTCAGGATATAATCAAATTCGCCTTAAAAAACAAGATATGCCAAAAACAAATTTAGAACTCACGAAGTCCGATATGAATTCCTAGAAATGTTGGTTGGTCTCATTAATTCTCCCTCTACTTTTTAGTGTCTTATGGATTATATTTTGAGGCATTTCCTTAGATTTATTTTTTGTTTTCTTTGATGACATTTTGACATACAAAATAATTGTTGGAGATCATATGGGACATGTGAGTAAGGTATTGCATATGCTTTAGGATAACAAATTGTATGCCAAGAAGACCAAGTGTACTTTTAGGTTACAAGAAATGGAGTACCTAGGCCATGTGGAATCAAATGAATAAGTCAAGGTAGATCCACAAAAGATTAAATAAGTAGTGGATAGTCCAATACTAAAGAACATCAAGTTCCTTTGATGTTTCCTTGGCTTTATAGAATATTATCGTCATTTTTTCATCAATTATGCTTAGATTGTTGCACCTGTAACATACCTATTAAATAAGAAATAATTTTCATGGTTATATGTTTGAATCTTTATGTTTAAATATTCAAACATATATTTACTGAACTATGAAGAACTCATATAGTGGGACGGGAAAAGCATTTCTTTATTATTAACTTTAATGAATCAACTTACAATGTCGAGACCGACCACTGCTCCGCGAATCCTGATCATGGGCTCATCTTCAAATGTCCTCCAACTTCTTTGCTTTGTATCTCTTGTTGCACAAGGATGGATAAAGGGTTGGGACAATGGGAATGTGCAATTGGGCAGAGTTTCTTTACTCTTTTTCTCCTCCTCCAAATAGGACCCCTAACTCTTCTTTTATAGGCTAGAAGAAGCTAGGTATTTGGACAAACCCTCGGCCATGCATGGTCGGGAGTTTCAATTAACTCACCCAAAGTTGTGTGTTTCGTCGGCAAATTTCCTTTTTTTCGTTCTTTTATCGTTCCACGCTGGTTTTTTTAGGTCAACTAGCGTGTACATGCATGCGGTAATGGAGTAGAGCATGTGGGCCCTTATTAAAGAGGTTTTTTAAAGAGTTGTTCAGTAGTGCTTTGGCAAGGAAGGGATCTGAGATGGCCTGATGCCAGGTAAGCATGTATGGTGCAAATTAGGGTTATAACGGATGCCCCCTAATGTGTGAGGGAAAAAGAGCATCTGATAGCCGAAATACATTACCAATGTTTACTGATGTGTTGAACAACTGAGCCCGGGAACCAGGAACCGGGAGGTGTCGTATGCAAAATAACAAATGTCTCACCGAGGCAGGCATACCCATGCTCGGGATAAAATAGAATCATGGCTACCAATCAAATACATTGTAGATCCATGTCAAATAACTATATAAAGTGTAGCTATGAACAATACACAACGAAGCTACATCTCGAAATCAAAAAGATATACATATAGAGTATCCATCTTCTAGAAGTTGATACGGCCTGATGGTTGGAGATGAGATTTTCATAGCTCGAGCAACAACTTCAAAATCTTCAAAACTCAAGGTAGGAGTGTAATATGGGTGTACGACTTCACTACCCAGAGGTCTTTGACGACTCGTCGGTCATGGACTAGATAATATTGATGATCAGACTGAAGGCTTCATTGATTTCGAACAAGGACTTGATTGGCCATTCAGGATGGTCGGGTATGAGGGCAAGAGAAAAATTGCAAAGGAGCCGACTCAAGCTTGGTAGAAACTTCCCTTGGACAACAACACAACAAATGATGAGACTTAGGCAACATGGCATTAATCATAAGTTTACGAAGCAGGAGGCAACACAAACTCTCCATATGTTTGGAAGAATAACCAAATGGGGGAGGACACAACTCTATGTAGCGAGAACAAATTCCTAAGGTCGTACGACATCCCATAGTTTGACAAACAAATGGAAAGATGTTTTTTATCCAAGGGTGACTCATTATGCTGCCAATAAAGAAAATACTTTTCCCTTCCTCTTTTTGGGGTATATTTGATTTTTTTTGTCTTTTTCAGTAATTTTGGAAAAAAGAATAAAGGAATGTTACGTTACAATGGAGGAACGAGTGTGACAAAAATACAAGTTCAAGGCACAAGGACAATACTTATGTTCAAAATAATGATACTCGGGAAAAATCCTCTGGGGGCCAAGGGTGTTGAGACGCATAAGCAAAGTACTACAAGGCTTGCGTATAAGGCATGCTTCAGATGGTTCAGTTGAGAGCAACATGGAGCCAGTATTAGGCCAAAGATGCAGGTATGCAAATGTAATTAATAAGACACACAATGGTAACGTCCTTCGATGTAAGTTTAACGAGCCCAGAGAAGGTAAGCTTGGTGGTTTTTCAGATTTAGAGAGTCTGAAAAAAACATAAAAGGAGACTCCATTGGGGTACCTTTTTCGAAGATAGTCTAGTCGGTTTGAAAAAGGGGTAAACTAGCACTGACAAGACGTCTATTCAAAACCATTTTAACGAGTGTGATAAGGACAAGATCACTCGGCCATTTTTTCATTTTTAAGGAGTCTGAAAAAATCTTAACTATGGACTCCATCAGGGATGTTCTTCTGGACCAGTTTAATGAGTGTGAAAGAATAAGGTCACTCGGCGATCTTTTCAATTTTAGGGAGTCTGAAAAGAGCTTAACTATGAACTCTGTGGGGGTTCCTTTTTCGTAAGTTTAGTCCCTCTGGCCCAAAAAAGGGGTAAAATGATACCTGAGAGTACTCTTCTAAAGAATTGAAGTTCCATAGAGTATACCTTTGTTCGTACAGTTGACCATATGAACTGAAAAAGGGGTAAACTATCGCCAGACAGACGTGACTTCAAATTTCAGTTTAACGAGCGTAAAAGGCTAGAAGATTGCTAGACAATCTTTTCATGTTTAGAGGGTCTGAAAAGGGCTTAAAAGAAGACCCGTAGAGGTTAATTTTCTCAGTTAATCCAAACGAGATAGAAAAGCATAAAGGCAGTCTCGTCAGATGTTGCTTTCGAATCTCAAATCAAGCTTGAAAATCAACAAAGTTAGATCATGATCGACACTTTGTGGGTCGATGCTGGGTATCTCCTCGGGGGAGCAATATGCTCCGACGAAAACATTGTCTACAATGCCATGGGTTCTGGAGAGATTTATAGGTACCCTTTCAATGATACTTTCCATATTACCCTCGGCATAAACATCACAAGTAGCCAAAGGATTGATAGGACAAGACCTATCTCTAGTCATAGTCAAAGTGAATTCACTTGCTTTGATTCTTCTTAACTCTGGGTGGAAGTATGATCTGTGATGAAGATCATCCCAGGGTTTGTCCAGACTAGTCATTGCTTCAATTAATTCTTCATTAGAGGGAAAGAATAAGTCTAACAAATTGGTGTCAATAAGAGAACCTTGAGCCCAAAAAGGCTCTAGAAGCGGATCTAACTCTTGTGTAGGAGTTGGATCTGGGTTGGCTGAAGCTTGCTGGACTAAAAAGTATGCTACTTCAGCTGTGGACAAGGGCATTGACATGCCTGGGTGCCTTGCCCCATCCATTGTGACCGATGGGGAAGGAATTATCCACGGATCATCAAAGTAAGTTGTGTGGAACAACAAAACTTGAAAAATCTCAACCTTATTGTGATTGGATATAAACTTGATATCGCCTTGAGGGGCACGTAATCGAAGGTACCCATCAAAGATTGGCACAAACCAACCCCTACATTAACTACACCTGGTTGAGGATTATCAATCATCAGGACCGTGGATGCCCCCAATGAAGGGTCAGGTCTGGAGAAAGACAATTGATCGATGGTCACTATCTGACCCTCGTGTGGAAACAACAAGACCCAGAAAACTATAGCAACCATAGCTTGCATGGCATAAGTCCAATTCCTTCCTAACAAAAGGTAATAGTCGAGGGGCACATCGAATACCTTTACCTTGACACACATGGTCTTCCCTCCTAACTGCATGGGGAAAGAGGGAATGATACCTGTTATCACTCCAGAAAACTCTCCTAGGCTGTAAGTCGGAGATGCCTGGTAACTAACTCTTTTTGGGAAATATTTTCTTAAATATTGATGTGGTTTTTGGATCAAGATGAATATCTAGGGACTGGATTGTGTGTTCAAGACTGTCTAGAAATATAAAATCTCACAAGGCCTTCTAGTAATGCAATCAAACAAGGTTTGATTAAATGGAGAAGAAAACAGCTATTGAACCAGATTATACTCATATAAACAAGCACAATGGGTTTAATAACTAAGGAAATAACTTATGATAATCAACTTAATCAATCAATTAGTGAGATGATAGTCACATGCAGATTGAATAAGCATCAATAAAGAACATTCACTCATAAGATATCAGAGAACAGAAAGAAAAGTCTGACAACACAACTGAAGGAAGCTTGCAATTTTTCACATAATAAGAATAGGTCTCTCTTACAGTAGCAGCATGTAGAACCCAAAATCGAACCCTTGTTCCTCAAATGTTTCTGGCTTTATAGACTTTACATACAGTTTCTAGATCCTAAAAAACTGGATCTACTATACTAAAAATAGAAAGTCAAATTATATTTACAAAAAGATAGGGATAAACCCCAAAAGGAGGATAATCTCTATGAGCTGGTCCTTAAAATGTGTTGACTGTTGATGACATGAAGATTATCCTTCCAAGGCTTCTTCGACCTATTCTTCCAAAGATAAATTCGAGCTGATGATGTGTGGCCAAAAACCCCTGAAATTTTGCCTATGAAAAGATGCCAAAAGTGATTAAAACTCTTCTTCTTACCTTATCTCTTATAAATAGTCTTTAATTCTGACTTGATAATTCAATATCTAACTATTCGAAGAAGTTTCGTTTCATTCTGATTCGAAAATTTCTGATCTGTGCAAAATTTCAAGAATTCTGGTTATTACAGACTTTCGATGGTTAAGAGTATTGAGTTTTGAATACCTTATCCACCGAAAAGGCCCCCTTTCAGTGGTTAATGAGCGCTCTTGGGATCACCTAAACCACCAAAAATTAAATCACTGTCAAAAATCAAAATCTCAAAACTTTATTTACCTGCATGATTGCATTTAGTTTCAAGGATTCTTAGAAGAAATTCCCTTCTCTCTGTCACCAAAAGCTGTTCATCCAATCTCCTGCTCTTCTCCTATTCCTCTACTTGTTTGTACTCTGATTGCATTGTTGTCCCTTTAGGATCATTTCCAGACATGGATCAGATTCATGAGGTTGCAGCAGGATTACTATAGTCCATAAAAGCCTTAAGGACATGGACTAGAGTATGCTGTCTAGAGGATCTCTTTTAAGAGATAAGCTTCTCACATTCGATCAGGTCATCACTTTGAGCACCCAATGCTCCTGCAGATGGGCTTGATTTAATAATACGAAGAGCTAAGTTGAAGATTTCCCTTTGCCTTGGTTTTTCTTCCATCTTTACCATGATATCCTTTAGGACTGTGAAGTCTGTTGCTCCCGCTAAACAGAGTCTTCCAACTAGCTCACCAAGAAATCTTGGTGCCAATGGTATATCAATTGCTGCATCATCAAATCCATCAGTGATGAGCATTAGTCCAGCTTCTATGTATTTATCAAGCAGTGTCTTTTCAGAATACAAAAACTCTAGAAGCTGCCCAACAAGTTCAACATGACGATCACTACTATCCATAGCTAACATGATTGCTTGCCGGACAAATTCAAGATAGTACTCCGGCCATTTCGACTCCTAAACACACAGCTTTGCTTCTTCACAGTCCCGAACACTAAAATACTCCTCCAACAAAGATTTTGACTTCATATCTAAGTCAGTAAGTTTTCCTGAGGCTAAAGGTTTTTCTGTAACAGGCATGGGAACTGAGAACCTATCTTTTTCCAATTCTTGGACTTTAAGAATACCTAAAGAAGATTTAGATCCTCCATATGGACCTTGAATAATAGGCTTAGCTTCCCCTACAGTTGGCCCCAAGGCTGTCAATGGCCTAGCTGTTGAATTCTGCAGTAACGCACTTGATTTACCAGAATAAAAACCACCAGGGCCATGGGGCAAAAGCTTTGCATTACCAACTGAAGACTTTAAAACAGGTGCTTGAGATGGATAGTAGTCGTTCACATTCTGAACAAGGACCATAAATAGAGGCACATCTCGGAGCCTCTCAATGTAATCCTTCGTGTGAGGATCAATATATTGCAAGCTTTTGAAGAGTTCATTGTCAATGCGCTCAAGAAATGGAACAATATTATCCACACTCGAATTGTTTCCTGATGATCCATTCCTTTCTGAAACTCGTTCTCATCCTACTCCACCGAATCATCCATGACTACGTTTGGGTGCTAAACCAAGAAATCCAACATGACAAGCATATTCTGTACTCATTCCTTCCAGACATGAATCGGCCTATGTATGTTAAGACTAGGGTTTACATCAGACTCTGAAGACCATGGCATTTTTACCCTAAATAATTTAATCAACCCTTTGAACTCCATGTAACGTGCAATCTGTCAATTGGAAATTGTATTAGTTTGTGGATGAGGCAAAAAAAAATATGAATCTTGGTGTTATGAGATCCGATGATCAGAAAGATGTACGAAAGCTAATTCTATGCGATGTCATCTACTCCTTTACACAATCCCATTTTCCATCCGAAACCGTCGAGATGGTCCTTATTTCATTCAATGTATTCATCCCCTAATGCTCTGAGAACTCTTGACTCAGACTCTACTCTCCAACAACAAATGTTTATGTTTTTTAGACAGAGAGGAAGAAGTGGCCTTCTTCTGAACCAGTGTTTCTCCGACATTACCTTTTCAAACCCACTGTGTACAATTGGAAGAACAATTGGTGTAACAGAAGCACGCACAATAAGACTTGTAGTTCCCCACTTCAGTCTTCGTATAGGCCCACCCTCTTGTGATACCTAGCCTTCAGGAAATGTGTGCAACCATTCTCCTTTATTAATGAGATCGAGAGCTTCCTTCATATGTGTCTGGTAAATACCAGCACCACTTGTAATAGGGATGCATTTGCCGAGTCGAAAGAAGTATGTGGACAGAGCATTCAATAAGGAGATTTAAGAGAAACTCGGTGTTTGTTCTTGACTTCAACATGTGGACTCTGTTTAAGTCGACTTGGCGTATTAATATCTTAGGGATTGAATCATATCTTGGTGCGCTGAGCACTAACACTTAGTTTAGTTTATGCGTTAAGTGGTTGAGACATGTGCTCGAGCTTTGGCTTGGGTCTTGTATGGGATATGGATCGATAGACTAGATTCATGAATGGCTTGGGCCTATGCTGGCTTGTGAATTTAGGAAAAGGATTAAATAAAGATTTATTTAATTTTGAAAATATGAGAAAACTTACAAATGAAATTTTTTAGGAAAACTAATAAAAAATCCATTTTTTGGTTTTGCAGGTCAGAAGATAGAACAAAGATCATAGGAGTTTTGACAAATTTTTTGAATAAGACTCATCATGATTCAGTGATAAATTTGGAATTTATGACCTAAGACAAATGACTAATGATTTTGACCGATTTGACACGAAAGACATTTTCAAATTTTGGAAAAAATTTGAGTACTAACATCTAGCTCCTGCTGGGGATGAAAGCCTCCCTGTGAGGTTTCAAGATTTCCATATCTGATGCCTTTCCTAGAGAAAACTCAAACAGAACTTAAACTCTAGTGTTCCATTGGGCATGGAGTCGATTAGCTTGTGAAACCAATCTCTGAAAACTTTCAAATTCTGTGCCAAAAACCTTGAAAACCTGCCTTTATTCAACCAATGTTAACTACTATTTCTGCTGCAATCTGGAAATGCTCGGGCAACGAGCTTATTTCCTACTCCTACACTAACCAGCTTTGCCATATTTGTTAAGTGAATGTTGATTTCCATAGTAGCCATCCAAACAATTTGAACACTGAAGAAATCTTGTCTTTATTACTGATCAGCAAATGATGTTGAACATGCAACCACAGTGACAAGGAGCTTTTCAAGAAACCATACTTACCTGGAAACATGGGCGAGTTGAAAAAATCTGAAACTTTCGAGCCCTCTGAAAAATGTAACTCCATGAAGGCTGCCACTGGATCCTTGAAAAGAAGGTAAGAAACATGCTGCTCGTCAGGAAACAACTGCACATCTATGGCAGCCTCTTGCTCAGCCATGATTGTTCCTCTGCAAGAAGACTGATCATCTTCTTGTCCTCTTGATATCAACTTACGATCATCAAAAACTACAATTTCCTTATCAGAATAATGCTCACAAGAGGATAACAAAACAGGATTTCCATCACATAGATTAGGATCAGCTGAGAACATATAATTTATTACACAATCATCAGTCATCATAGGCTCTTCTTGTTTTGCAAACTGATCATAAGCTTCACAGGCATACCTGTCTCTGGAATACTCTGCACATACTGAAGAATCTGACCCTGCGACTAAATTGAACTTACATGTTGACTGTTGTCCCAAATCTGCTCCAACCTCATTTCTCTCCTGCTCAACCATGGTTGTTCCTTTGCTGGAAAACTGATCACCTTCTTGTTCCCTGTCTCTAGAACATTTTGCCAATGTTGACGAATCTGATTCTAAATCTGAAATGTATTCACCCTCAGGCTACTGGTCCAAGTCTGCTTCATACTCACCGCTTTCTTGCTTGTAATATGAAATATACTCACAGTCTTCTTGCTCATATGTTTGCAGATTTTCAGAATCAGCTTGCATTCTGATCCACCTATATGCACAGATGTTCTCCTCTACCACTTGCGCATCTTCAAATAATTGAGTTAAGGATGAAAACTCCCTTTCTATCAGAAGAAGGGCAAATTTTGAGTGAAGACACATAACATAATGTATCATGGCAGCTTTTTCTGAAGGTCGGATCTCCAAAGGCATGTCATGATACATGCGGTTAAACTTTCGATTGAAAATATGCAAAGTTTGACTCTGCTCTCTCTTCAAAGCATAAAAGTCAGCAAGGTAAGAATCTAGAGATTTGTACTTGCCCCAATACTTCAAGAAAGCATTAGAGAACTCGGTCCAAGAACCAATTGAATCAGCTCTCAGACTTTTAAACCATGCAGCAGCATCTTTAATCAAAGATTTCGAAAACATTCTCATGATCACATCTTCATGTACAATTGAAAAACGATCAACGAAATCCAAAAAGGATTCTGTGTGCCCTTCGGCTGAAGTTTGATTCTCTCCAGAAAACAAAGGGAGATATTCATAACGGTCATCAGGATAAGGATGAAGAAGATGGGGTAGTTGTAAAGGTTTGAACATCTTCATCCGGATCTTAACTTGAAAAGATGTGGGCTGATCATGAGAGATGGTAAGTTGTTGATCAGGTTCAAAAATTATGGCCAGAGGGGCTGAGATCTGGGCAAGTTTTGAAACAAGTTCAACCTCCTCAAGTTTGTAGGAATGCTCAGATTCAGAGGGAATCTGAATGCAGATCTCGTCTTTAGGAATAGGCTGAGGTAAAGATATAGGATAGACATCAACAACATAAGGAGGCTGCAATCTTTCCTCTTCTAAATATGGACTTATAAAAGATGGCTAATAATCTTCAGAGTATACGAAACAAAGGATAATTCTTTTAACATGTGAAGGAAAAATTATAAAGGAGCTGATA
>SNQJ01S0195394.1:25416-36306 GCA_010110895.2 Picea sitchensis | reverse complement strand
CGATCGGGGGGGTCCAGAATCTCCTGTGGGCCGTAGATCTGAGTGCCAACAACTCTGTCATAGATCTAGGCATGATATTTAATCTCCATGGTGCAATTCAATATATAGGCATAACTTAGGCTAAATTACTTTTTGTGGGTTTTGCACACAACTTCTTTTGCTTTTTATCGCCACGGGGTTTAGAAAAACATTTCATCATCAAGATCCTACACTTTCTGTCGATCATCTTACACATTTTATTGAAAAGGAAACAACTAACCTATGTCCTAACCTACTCCTTTGTGCCTTTTTCCCAACTTAAACGGTTGGGCTAAGAAAATAGTCTACCTAGGGGCTATTTGACCAAGATTAGACTGTTTGGTCAAACTTATTCACTAATTAACCTGATTACTTGGCTAAGGTTAGACAATTTAGCCAAGCTTTTTCACTAATCCTAGATACTTAAANGGTTGGGCTAAGAAAATAGTCTACCTAGGGGCTATTTGACCAAGATTAGACTGTTTGGTCAAACTTATTCACTAATTAACCTGATTACTTGGCTAAGGTTAGACAATTTAGCCAAGCTTTTTCACTAATCCTAGATACTTAAATTCAAAAGACTTGACCATGTTTAAACTTTATGGATCAAGTCGTTGTCATTTCACGAGGCTTAATCCTTTTTCTTTTTCCCTCTTTTATTTTTTTTCATTTTTTCTTTTTCTATTTCTTTTCTTTTCATTCCTTTTTCTTTTCTTTTTCCTTTTAGAATGCAGCAATGCCTGCAAGTAAAAAACATTAAAGGGAAAAAATTACAATCAAAATTTGATCCTATAAATTATAGGTTTATAATAGTGGCTCCACCTAGGGATGGTATTCTCCTTGTGAGATGCCAAGAATCCTGTTTCTTGTTGTCCTGGAAAACTTTCTTCTAGAGATTTTTCTGTTATTCGACTTGCTTTATTTCGGAAATTTTGAAGACATATTCAGTGTCTTAGGGCCTTCTCTGCAGGCTTCAAACATCTAAAAAAAAACACCTATACCTAAAAAGACTCTCTAATATGTATAATGGAATGGAAAGGTGATCTCTCTACTGAGGTGGCAAGTAATGCTTCAACATCCTGACATTTATAGGTCCCCTTGACAGGTATGATCCATCACTGATAGCAAGTATAAAGGCATTATTTCCTCTGAAAGCCTGAATTGTGTAAGGACCCTTCCACAAGAAATAAAACTTTCCATGTTTACCTTTATCTTCATTTCTAGAGTCCCACCTCAAAACTAGATCACCCAATTAAAAGTTATCCTCTTTGGTTCTCTTGTCATAAATATTTTTAATATTTTCCTCGATTACTTGAGTTCTGTTGTAAACTTCTTCTCTGGATTGCATTAGTTGGATCATTTGATTTATTCTTTGTTGGACATCGTTTGGTTCTTTTTGTGTTTCCTGCAACAGTTTCATGACAAGAACTCCTAATGAAAGGGGAAAAACTGCTTCGATGCAATACACCAACTAGTATGGAGACATACCAATCGATCTTTTGGTGCTTATTCTGTCAGCCCAGAGTGCAAAAACCAACTTGTTATGCCATGATTTCTTGTTTTCCTGCTGTGTCTTTTTGAGAATGTTCACCAGACTTTTGTTAGAAGACTCAACTAGCCCATTTCCCTGTGGGTAATAAGTCGTCGAGTGTCCCAAATTAATATGATATTGATTACAAAAATCTATGATCCTTTTGGATCTGAAAGCTGCTGCATTGTCAGTTATAATTTTTCTGGGGCATCCAAAATGAGACAAAATGTTGGTTTCTAAAAACTTGATGATTACAGAGTTAGTAGCATGCCTGGATGGTACAACCTTGATCCACTTGGTGAAGTAGTTAGTGGCCGTAAGGATCCATTTATGTTGGCCCGAAGAGGGAGGATGTATTTCACCAATGAAATCTAGCCCCCATTGTTGGAAAGGAGATTCAACTGAGATGGGTTTCATAGGGAGTGTCAGAAGCTTCCTTTTACCTTCAAAAATTTGACACTGGTGGCAAGAAGTAACCTTCTGGTGAATGTAAGAAAACAGAGTAGGCCATTAAAAGCCAGCTCTCATAATCTTGTTGGTTGTGGTATTCCAGCTCAGGTGCCCACCATAGTCTCTTGCATGAAAATCTTGAAGAACTTTGTCAGCTTCATCTTTTAACAAGCAAATAAGAAATATACCACCAGGATCTTTCCAATATAGATTTCCTTCCAAAATACAAAATTTCAATGCTTTCAATTTAATAAATCTAGCTTTGGTCTTAGTCAAACCTAGAGGAGCCTGTAAATTGTGGAGTACAAAAATGAGGTCTGCGTACCAAGGGGAGTTTAAGAATGCCTCTTTTATGTTTGGAGTCGCCTGATCTTCTGGTTTGTTTACTGCAACCAGAAAGTTAATATCTAAAGCATGAAAATTAGACTCAACCATTAGTTTGGCCAAAACCTGTCCTTTGATCAATTTGGTAGGTTTTATTTCAATGTCGTATTCCAAAATAACTGTAATCCATTTTCCTCTTCTGCCATTCGGATTATTGGGTCATGATATCCTTAACCACTGTGTTTGGGACGTATTCCATTGTGTGAGAGCGGAGAATATAGACCCTAAAATATTTTATAGCCTTTACCAGAGCGAAGGCTTGTTTCTCCATAATGTTATAGTTCAATGTTGCGTCTCTTAAGGATTTTCTGAAAAATGCTATGGGTTGCTCGTACCCTTCACTATTTTTCTACAACAATACCATTGCTATAGTGTGCTCAGATGCGAAGGAGAAGAGGTAAAAGTCTTTGGTATAGTCTGGGCTAATCAGAACTGGAGCTTTGGTGAGAGCATGTTTCACTTGCTCAAATGACTGTTTGGACTCAACGTTCCATTTGATTTTGGTGTCCTTTTTAAACATATTGGTGATATTCCTGAGAATTTCGGCCAAGTTTGGTATGAATCTTGTAAGAAAATTTATTTTCCCATTGAAAGATTGTAGCTGTTTGAGGTTCCTAGGGTGTTCCACCTTCTGGATGGCTTCGATCCTGCCATGATCTTTTTTAATTCCATCTTTTGAGATTATGTGTCCTAGTAGTTTGCCCTCCTCTAACCCGAAGAGGATTTTCTTAGGATTCAATGAAATCCTAAATTTCCTACACTTCTCAAACACACGTTTGAGGTGGATTAAATGTTCTTCGTTGGATTTGGAGTAAACAGTTATATCATCCAAATAAATGACTATAAATTTCCCAGTCTCATCCACAAAGGCAATATCCATTGATCTTTGGAAAGTAGCCCTAACATTCATCAGACCAAAAGGCATCTTCATATACATGAAGGTTCCCCAGGGTGTGGTAAACATTGTTTTCTCTTGATCTTCCAGATGGAACATAACTTGGTTGTAACCAGAGAAACCATCCAATAAGGAGATCTTGCTAGATCTGACTACCTTTTGTAAAATATGGTCCATTTTGGGTAAAGGGTAATTGTCTTTGAGGGAGACTTTGTTCATATTTCTGAAATTTATACAGAGTCTGATCTCACCAGTTTTCTTCCTGGTTGGAACTAGGTTAGAAACCCATTTAGAAAATCTCAAGGGGACTATAATCTTGGCATCATACATCTTTTTGATTTCTTTCTCTATCAGGGGAAACAACTTAGGATTAATTCTCCTAAGTTTATGTCTGAAAGGTTTGTGTTCTTCTTTATTGGGAATCCGGTGTTGTATGATACTTGTGTCATAAGATTTTAAGTCCTCATAACCCCAAGAAAAAACATCTATATATTCCTTAAAAAGTGCAATGTATTTTCTTTTTTTCTCTGGTGGCAAGGATTTAGATAGTTTTACCATTTTGGGGTTTTCTTCTGTTCCTATGTTGCAATCTTCAACCTCTTTACCGCTAGCTTCAATTTTAGGTTTTTTGGCCACATCGTTAAAATCAAACAAATATTCCAATGGAACTAAACCTTTAGGTAATACATTGTTTTTCAATTGCAAAATATCAGAATCTACATCATTTTCATTGAATTCTTCAACATGTATTGTATTTACACTGTTATTCTCAAAAGCAGATTTATTTACAATTTCGTCGCCATTTTCTAAATCTATGTTTGTACATTCAAACTCATTTTTCCATTGTAGAAAATCTTCAATTTGACCATCATTTCCAAATACCTGCCAATATTTGATGTTGTCAGGAATGGTGGGTCTGCACTTCACCTCCACTATGTACTTGTGAGTGGGACGAAAAGGGATTTTACAGGTAGCTTCTGACGTATCCAGTCCGTCCACGAGTATATTTTGTCACCTAGGCATCACCTGCAAGTCGACCTTTGTAAAGCATTGAAGAGCATCTAAAACAACATTCCTATAGGCTCTAAGTCTGGGATGTTTTGTTGCATACTCACCTTTGATTTGCTTGATAATCAATTCAGAATCACCCCTTACCATTATCTGCTTAGCACCAACCTTCTTCAACAATTTCAGGTCGAGCATTAAATCCTCGTACTCTGCTATGTTGTTAGTACATTGGAAGTTCAATTTATAGGAATGATTCTTGGAGTATTTTGATCTATGGTTATGCATCCACACTCCCGCTCCAGCCCCTTCTTTACTCACAGCACCATCGAAGTCCATGCTCCAGAATTTTGTTGGAAATTCCTTGCTTTCTTTAATCATGGGGTTTCTTACTTCGACAACTGCTTTATCATCCTTTGGATCAGGTGCATCATCCTCTAGTTGTGCGATTTGTTCTTCAAAATTTTCGTTGTTATATAGAATGAATGAATCCAGGTCAAAGTGTGCGGAATAAAATGGGTAATTGTGTGGATTTTCCTGACTACTGACCATGTACTTCATCAGTGTTTCCATGTAAAGTCTTCTTTGTTGACTGAAAACCAGAATGGTGGCATAGGACATATCAAGTTGCAGGGTTCATCTCAATTTATCTCCCCAAGACCTTGACAACAACAACCCATACTTTGGGGGAATATCTTCCACGACGATGTCCATCACCAAACTCTTCACCAGGATTTGAGCCAAGGTGATGCATAAGTCCTTAATAAAGCCTATACATTTGACCTTGCTGGAGTCAAAAGAATGCAAATCTTTGTAGGGTTTGGTGACCTCGAGTCCCAGCATAGCGTTGTGTAATATTAGATCGTGGATATTTAGGTTGATGTAAAAAGGGGCCACGACACCATTATCACTTTGACCATCAACTTCAGGACCGAACAGGAGCTCAGGTCGATCATCGACAAGGTTAACGGTGTCAGAGTGGTGCACAGATTTGACATTCAAGGCTTTGTTACCTATATCGGGTTCGATGCTTAAAGATTTTATCACCCGAGACATGTAAGAATTCTTGTTCATCATCTCGGAGAGGGGAATGGGAATCTTCATTTTTGCTAATTCCCCTTCAAGGCTGAAAGGAGCAGTGGTTTTGTTTAAACCCTGTATTTTTAATTTATCGATAGAAACTCTATGAGCAGGCGCACCTGTTTGAGTGGTTGATGAAAATTATGTCCGACTTGTTCTCTTAAGAATTTCTGGAGTTTTTTGCGTGAGAGATTCAGCGTCATTCCGCCCAGGGGATTTCTTGGGAAGGTTTTCTGAGGTTTTCTTGGTTTCAATAGCCTTCTTCGGAGAGTTCTCGTTAGTATTCTTACTCTGCAAGTTATACTGCCTGTGAAGCTCCATTATAGCATTCTCAAAGGCTTGATGTTTTGTTTTCTCAGCTTCCTCATTTACCCTTGTTTGTGAAAGGAGAAAGATTTCATGTTCTTCCTGGGTGAGGAAAATAGATTCATGATCGTGATCATGATCACCCATTAGATTTATATGAGTATCATAAAACTCATCAATTACTTCCTCCCCAACATCAACATAGTTTTCCTGGAGAGGTGGTCTAATATGCTGATCAAGTCCCCTTTGTTCCCGTTGATCTCTAGGATCCCTCTGTCTAATCTGAGTTGGATTTCTTCTAAAGTTTGAGTTCTTGATTTGAGGGGAAACTTGGTTCTGTCTAGATGGGTTCCTATCATTCATGGTGAGTCTCTCCATCATTTTCTCCATAGATCTGGCTAGAGATTCTACTTTGGCATCTGATGAGGAAGTAGAAGGTTCTTCTTTGATGGTAACCCTCTTTTTTGTTCTCTGCCTGGCCCTTCTAGCCAAAATATTTGCTTCTACACTGACGACACTTCTTTTCATGTCTTCTAGAGTTGTTGCACTTCTTTCCCTCAATTGATATGACATGTTGGCGTCAAAACCATTAGGGAACTTTATTAATGCCAAACCTTGTGGTGGTTTGATTTCAGTCGGGATAGCATTGTATAAATTGTTGAAATGAGTGCAGTAATCCTGCACCGTCTCTCTGGGGTTCATCCTGATGTTCTCATATTTAGACAGGATATGGAGATGATTTTTCTTTACCTCCCATTGGTCAAGGAAAGTCCAATGAAAACCAACAATATTAGTAATGGTAGCAGCGTGTAAAGTTTTGAACCACTTTTTCACTTCTCCAGTCAGGCTTTGCGCAAATAATCTCATCTGTACATCAACCTCGTATACTTCCTAGAGGTCAAAGTAATCGTTCATTTTGTCAACATGTTGTTGTGCATTCAAGGGACTAGTACTATCAAACTCTAGGAGTCTGGTTTGATAATATTGGGGCATGTCATGTAAAGGAAGAATCAATACCAATGGAGCATATCTTGACACCATGATTGGTGGAGGAGGCTGAACAACAACCTGTGTGACAGGGGAGGAAATGCCTGAAGATATAGAGGACGAAGGGCTTGGAGGGATGGAGTGACCTGGTGTGGGTTTAGTAGAAATTGCAGCAATAGTTAAAGAAGGAAGTTCGACAGACTGTTGAAGATGGAGTTTGTCTAAGGCTTGACCAAGATTTGCAACTAGGTCCTCGCGTTTATTAGTCTCGGGGTAAAAATGTTCATCAACTTCAGTTCTAGGAGAGTGTATCTCAGGGGTCTTGGGCTGAAAAACAGTTTGGTCCAAGACTGTTTTACTGACAAAACTGTCGGATTTTGTCCTGAAAAGACTTGTTTGGAAGGGGATTTCAAGCTGAAGGTCTGGAAGAATACCTAAATTCTCTGGGATGGACAAAGACCTTGGAAGTGAGTTGTTACGTCTCAAAATTCCTGCAGTGTTTTTTCTTCCTGAGTAGTCTTTCGGGGTTATCTATTACTATTGCAGGCTCTGGGTTAGGGTGCAATCTTGTAGAATTTTTTTTGGGAGCCAGAACTATTTATTTTATTCTTCTTTTGGATATTTTAACTACCTATATACAAACTTTAAAAACCTCTGAACATTATTTCCAGATAAAATTTAGAGTTTGTGTTTCTTCCAGAAATAAAGTTGTCTTTGTTCTAGGAAAAAGAAAACAAGGGGTGGAAAGTTTGTTCAGTTCTTCCCTAGTATGGTCGCCATGTATGTTATCACTCTGTAAATTCCTAGAAGTTGTTGTGAGGTAAGAATAAATATAACAGAGGTAACCTTAACCAACCGCTTCAAAACTGGGAGCTAGCCCTACCAGTTTCAGAGAGGGATCTCACTGTGAGTTTTAGATTTGTTTAGATTTTCAAGATTTTAGGCTAGTTGAAAAGAATATAACCGAGTTGTTTGTATTTTTTTAAATGAAATGGATGAATATCACTTACGCTTCCATTGGGATATGGGGTCTGTGTTAGAAAGATAGAGGTTAAAGGCAGCTTTTATAAGATTCGTTTTATAGGGAGAGATAGTGCTAACACTGCATTCTTTTGGAATATAAAGGTGTATTGCTGAAAAGGTGAGATATCAGTTAAAATAAAAAAGAATTTAAGAATTTATTTGTTATAACGCCAAAAGAAAAAATGTTTAAATCTATAAAAGATTAATAACATAGTACACAATAGAAAATTATGCAACTTTAACTTCTTTTAAAGATTAGATTTAGAAAGACAATATGATAACAGAGAAGGAAAAACTTTTATGCGGACAGAGGAAACTTCACCAAAAATGAACACACAGGAATCCTGTGAAAATTCTCTTTGTATTACTGGGATAACTTCTTGATAAAAATTACATCGATTATAGTTTGCTTGGGTGTAAAGATAAACAACCCTCAATACTTCTAAGTTGGAAATATTTATAATAAAAGTTACAACGACCCTGTCATTATTGATCAGGATGTGATGGAGTCTGAGTCTAACTAACTAACAAAACACAGAAATGTAGTAACTTATGACGATGTGTCAAATCTCTCATGTTAATTTCGAGGAAGACCATTGGTGAGTCATTCAGATGACTTTGACTGCGTTGGACGCTAAGTTGGACGAGGCTTTACCTTTACTCAATCAATTCACATAGCTCATCCCATCTTTGTGTGCTCGGGATGGTAACTTTCAATGGCCGGCAGTAGACTTCGTCTATCTCGGTGTATTTAGCGAAAGTCGGCTTGATGAGGAAGATGTACTTGATTTCGTGTTGTATGCTGAGGTCATGCTGCAGAGTCTCCAAGAACGCTTTTCCCGTGATGATGCCCTTTATCCCTAAAAACTTGGAACTGTCTTTGATCATGGTAGAGATCCTTTTCTTGTAAACAGACAGTCATTAATTTATCATTTAGGACACGTAGATCAGGAATATCCTTTTTCTGTAAGGCTTCAATCTTGCTAAAAAATCTTTGAACTCCAATGTCCATATTCTGAGCCTTTTCCTCCAACTGTAACATTAATCCTTTTTTAGTCAACACTCTTTTTACTTCGAGGATAGTCTATGTTCTGTCTTCGACTTTCAATTCTTCTAGCTCTTCTCTGGTTTCTGAGTTCAGAACCATGATGATCTCGTTGGCTGTCGAGGGCATCTCACTCAGCTCTGTTCTTATCCTATCAATGGCCTGCCTACTCTTTAACACCAGATCATGTTGCTCGAACATGATTTGCACCATGGGCGAAATTTCATTTATGGATTTCGAGATATCTGTCCATATATTTTCCTTAGCCTCTGCTAATGTCTTACCTGCCACTGTTTGTTTCTGGAGCTATTGTATTTATTTCTTAAGATTCTCTGATGCCTTTCTCTCAACATTGTATCTTGTTTGGAAAGGAGATTTGAGTTCCTATAGATTTTCAAACTCCCTTTTCAACCTATTAATCTTTGTTTCCTGCAGATTCATTTCCTCCATGGACTTTGCTAGCTCCACAGTTTTTTCTAGTGCCATCAATGGAGTTGCTGATGGAATTTCTGTAGTAGTGGTTGTTGGCATAGCTATTGCACTGACTTATGTGATGGGAACTGCACTCAATGGAATGACTTCCATCGGGGTCAATTGTTCCTTCTCTTTCAATAACGTTTCCAACTCTGTCTCAATTTCCCTGAGTTGTGCGTTCTGCTGCATGATAAGTTTAAGCAATTCTTCTTTCTCATTTTCTGCCTCAGCTATTTATTTAGCTTGTGAATCCTCTGTTGGTAGAAATTTCAATTGTTTTCTTAGAGATACAATGTCAGCATTATTCTTCTTTATCATCTCCTCTTCCAATTTTACATTTGAGGGATCATACCCGACCTTAAGCACCAACTCCTCTAAGGATTTTACTCTATTGACTTTTGCAAAAGAGGATATCTTTTCCAACTTCAATTGGGTATGAACATTGCTTAAAGATAACTGTAACTTAGTTGTGGTAGAGGAAGCATGTGCTAATGTGGAGAAGACCATTTCTCCATTCTGTCTGTGCAAATCCATATGGTCAGTTGGATGGACTTGTTTAGTGTCAAAAACAATAGTTGACCTCTTATAGTCAGTGATCTCTTTGGGTTGAGGCACTTGTGCTTGGAGGAATGCCATATGCATTCTTCCTTTCTCTGTGTCAAAGGTTGACAATAGTCTGTGTTGTGTTATGGAGGTTTGCTTCTAGAACTGGGAGTAGGTTCTATTAGTCAACATCTAGTTCTTCTTTTTAATCATATCATATTTTTCAAAAATTCTTAAAGGTGCAGATACTTGTGGAGCTTGGGTGGTCACAACTATCTTTGTATGCTTCTTTGAACATGAAATTGACACCACCTGATGTCTTCTTTCAATCACTGTGGTAGAGTAGGGCTCTTCCTCACCAGACATGTGAGTAGCATGAGTGGTTTTGGGTTTCTTGTTGTATACCTGAAAATATTATGCCGATACCTCAGTGATTGAAGGTGAATCATCCTTCCTTGGCCTTTTTTCCTTGGGTACCTGTGGAGTGGAATTCAGTGAAAAAAGACTAAAGGGGATTCATGTGGCTCTGTATCTACCAGAGTGTTTGTTTCCCACTATGTCTGGTTCACATATTTTTCAATTTCTGGTTTGAGAGTGTGAGCATAAGGTGAAATTTTGTTCTTGGATCTCATCTCTACAATGATCCCACTGGGGTCATATCGCCAATTAAAACTAGTGTTGAATTTCATTTCCCTCAATAATTTATCTACCTCTTCCCCAACAGCTCGACTATTGCAGATAACCGGTCCTATTTGCCCCTTGATCCTCATATGTTGTTTTTTCTTTAGAGACACAAAATGGATGTCATATGACTTTATCATCTGACGAATATCCTCTAGTGAGAATATTCGAACAGGCACATACTTGGCAAACTTGTATGGAGCTAGTTCACACCCATACACTCTGATTTTTGTGTGATTCTGGCATAGGAACCAGTCCCCAGTATTTGTGAGATCTGAAAGGTGAAAAACCCTTTGGATCTCCTTGTTTATCCTCGGCTTAGGTATTCCACTAAGCATGCCTACCATTGGATGATAGAATAGCTCGATGAATTGTTTGAAAGTGAACTCAGTGGAGCTTCTCCTGAGCAGTGACGTCCATAAAGTGACTACTTGACGTTTTCCTTCCTTGTCCATATTCTGCATGTGA
>SNQJ01S0195394.1:0-11473 GCA_010110895.2 Picea sitchensis | reverse complement strand
TATAATGGGAGCTTTAAGAAAATAAATGCACAAAGGATTTCATGTTTATTAATGATTCTCTTAGTGATCTAATGTATTGAGTGATAGGTATTTTTATAATAATGACTTAAATAAGTATTTCATTGAATGATTTCACATTTATTTAATTATTTTAATCATTCAAGAGAGTTTACAATGTGACTTGTGCATAAATAATAAATACGAATTGGGTATGTTACGCAACCCAAGGAAAAAGTAATAGATGTTTTCTTGTTGAAGAAGCTTATTTTTACCTCATGTGAGTTCTTTATATTTATTCAAGTTAGGGTGAAGCGTTTATTAATTAGTTGATCTTGCACCCTAAAATAATGTGGAATTATGATTTATTGAGGAATTCTAACCTTTTACGCATTTATAACAAAGTTGATTACTCTTGTTCCTTTAAAAGAATGTTGACATGTGAATGATTCAGTTAATAAAATCGATTGTGTGCACTGACTTATAAAGTAATGTATGATGTTAGATAGTGGGATTCTCGTGTGTATGGGAATTAATGTCATGATGATAGTCTTAGATAATAACCTTCTTGTGGAATGGAATTTCAATGTACTGTGTGATGGTTCTAGTTGTTTACTTCCTGCGCATTGAAACTTTTGTAATTAATGATTGTTGATATTATATTTCTCGCTCTCCATGGAAGTTTATGTTACTTGTGTCGTCCTTCATTACGATGTCATCAAGTTGAGTTGTTGTGATTGTATTATTGTCAGTACTTTCCTAATGAATTTTTTTTTTTTACCTAATATTGTTGCGTGTTGTCGTAATGGTGGGGCGTTACACTTATTCCTCCTCTTTGCAAATTTTTGATATGCAAAACATAATATTCTTTAAAACAAATCATTATTATAATGTGTTCCAAGGAGTTAACTCAATTAATGGTCACCAATGTTTCTAGGCATTTGGCTAGTTCCATGTGAGTAGGTGCTTGGTTTGAATCCCCCTGGGTTAGGCGCACTAGTCTATGACAACATGTTTACTTGCGATGTGATCCACAAATGTGGCAAATCATCCCTTGATTTTCCTTGCAAGGTTTTTCTAGAAAAAAATCATGAATATAATGCCACATATATCAAATATCAACCATAACATGAGCTATCTATTCAGGCATCAACCAACCCCAAGTCTTTGAACTCAAAGACCCCACTTTGTTTTTTTATTTTTATTTTATCTCTCAATGCTTCATCCTCTTGGTCCCTTTTAATCCTCAAAAATCCTGAACTTTGAAACTAGCATGATGCAACTTTGGTCCCTTTTTAAAATTTATGTTCTGAAAAGTTTTGAATGGCCTTGATAACATTATTGATCCTATCTTAAATTTTGAAAAAGCGATGTTTTGAAAGTTCTCAATATACACTATAGGGTTTATTTCCAATTTTTCGATTTGTTAATGTTTAAAAAGTCCCCAATTTACTCTATTGGGCCACATTACAACTTGTTGTAACTTCAAACATTCGAATATCCCAAGTGTACACCATCGGGCCCTTTTTGAAAATTTGTGGTGTAAAAGAGTTTCAAATGGACACAATAACATTACCAGGCCTATTTTAAAGTTCCAGGAGTGGGGTTGTCATGCCCTAGGACTTGAAATGGGCGTGCATGTTGCCTCTATGAGCTAAGACATGTGAAACAGGCGAGTTAGCGGACACTCAATTATTTTACAAGTGGAGTTGGGCTACATGGGCACGTGATGTGGTGCCAAGTACGACTTCACCGAGATGACTTACGATAGAGATTAAGTGGTGACTTGACCGAAGATTCAGTTAGGTGGGTGCCCCACCGAAGAACCAAATAATTGATGAAGTTGGGTGGGACGAAGGCATGCATGCCCAACATAGTGTGCAAGGGATGACTTGATGGGTGAAAAGCCAAGGATGGGCACCCATGGAAGCTTTAGGCACCCATCGATGAGACAGGTTGGCCAAGCACAATGAGCGCACAACAAAATGCGTGACAGACGCTTTGGCGAGATATTGGGCGGGAGGACAGGAAAAGACGAGTTGAGTGCCCATGACTTAGCAAAATGAGACGTCGACTGGGAAGAGCATGTGTTGGGCAGGGGCATGCACCCATTGACAAGTTGACTCAAATTTTGAAAGTGTACAAATGATCGAAAGAGCGCGTGAGCTTGCAGATGAAGGGGCACGTCAGTTGGAATGGGCGTGTCACTGAGCAATGACGTGGGCCTATAAAATACCAAGTGAAGGAAGTGATTTATAAAGGAAGACAAAGGGACTTCTCTCATAATCACAGATTGGAGTTTGGTTGCAGTGACCAAGGAAGGAGGGCGAGCTCAATCCCCAAGGAGCCAAGTAGACCCTGGAGGGTAACTTGTGCTACCTTGGGGAAGGTTGTATTGAGGCAGGCAAGGTGAGATCATCTATATGAAGTGAGTTGACGATGAATGAAATTTTTTGAAGATGGAAAAATGTCACAGGTCGCACCGAATTTGAGGTTGTGGTAGTGTATTGTGATGTGTTCTCTGCAGGTATGGAAATACCCACGAAGACGTTCAAGGAAAAGAAGGGCGCTCATGCAGCAGAAGATCCGTGAATTCTTGGTGGTGACATATGGGTGCTCTGCATTGGAGTCTAACCAAGAGTCAAGTGCAAGTGCATGAAGGGTGTGCAGACTTGGCAAGAGGTAGGGACGATTACAGAGGAGTAGCAAAGGTTGTGAACAAAATATGGGAAAGTGGGTAGATGCATTCGATACAATGGAAGGTCTGGGACAATGACGAGTCAGGGAGAAGAACTGACGAAGAGGTCAAGTATTGTTGAGCCATGCACTCTATGTTTATTCTTTTTTTGTAACAAGAGCTATGACTTGGTTCTTTGGAATTTTATAAAGAAACATGTGTTAGGTTGGTTTGGTTACCCATTTGAACATTTTGTCTTATTACTTTGCATGAATGGTTTCTTTGTAATTTTGAAGCTAAGTATAAGAAAACTCAAGCATAACATATGTAATAAACAAAGATGCAATGAAGTAAGGTGTAGTCCGGATTAAGTATTTGGGTGTAGCTTTGTTGTCAAATGAATGATTGTAGTGTCACATGGTGACTAGGAGCGTCAGGTGATTCCGCCACCCAACTATAGGCTTTCCAGGCCCATGACAGATGGTATGAGAGAAACATCAGATCAAGACCATGGAAGTAGTTTTGGTGGATGATTTGGTGAGATCTTCACCACTGTCACTTCAGTGACAAGTGGTATCAGAGTACATAAACTCAAGAAACCGAGCAGGGTCAATTTGGGTTTGTTGAGAAATTGGTGATTGCGAAGGAAATTATGTGGTGACGGAGGAAGCACTGTCACATAATTGTAGCAGTGATCATAGAATTTCAAGACAATTTTTTGAGCAGTTGGTGAGATGGGTCACCATCGTGACTTGGGATGGTAGAATGAAAGTTTGATCGCAAAGAAGACAACTGATCATGATTTCCATTGTGACAACTTTGTGCTATGCACCACTGAGATTTTTGCATGGTGTCCTGGTACGAATACATTGCAGGGAGAAAATATAAAAAACAAAGAAGGAAGGTTCAGTTGGATGTATGAGTGGACCGCAACCAAAGACATTTTCCACCGAATCCAACTTCATGTTGTGTACCACCGAAGAGAAGTTGGGTTGTGATTGACGATTGGAGATTCCAGATGAATGTTAGTAAACATCTGGGGAACTAACAATCAATTAATGTGCATGGTATCCTGGTGTCGAGGCACTGCAAGGCACGAAGATAACAATTCAGAGAAGATGAGTTCGATTGGGTGCTATGAAGGAAGTGACTTGGACAGATTTCAGACATTGCAATGTTTTGGTTGGAGGCTTGTGCAGATATTATTGGGTGCACCTCGCCAAGACATCTCTACAACGTTGGTATGAAGGAGCCAAGTGATAGAGACAAGATGATGAGAAGCAACTGAGTTGGGAGAACGAAAATCCTGGGACTTAAACAAATTTTGAAGTGTGCAGACTTGGCATGTTTCATGAAGTGGCCAAGACAAGTTTGTGCAAACAGTTTGTTGGTGGAGAAACGAATTGATTCATGGATGAGACCAAGGAAGGAACGAATGGTAGAAGGCATGAAGTTTCATTTCAAGGAAGAAAGAAGAGACAACAAGGGAGTCATTCAAGAAATCTGTCAAGAACTACAATGGGAAAGATGCACGACAAGAGATTTGAGGGTGTTTTCCTGTGGTATGGGATATCAGATTGATGGTGGTATGGGACATCAGGTTCACATACGTTCTTGGGGATCTTGGCTAGTGCAGATTGACTCAGAGTTGTTGATTGGAAAACGTATTGGCACGGACGTGCAACAAGTGTGGAATTCCTTGGGTGGTCCCTTCAACTTGAATAACTTGGGAAATTGTTGAAGTCATGCAGAAATAACTCAACACTTGCAAGAATATTGTGAAGGATGTTTTGGGATTATAGGTTAGAGGATCTCACAGGAAAAATTAAATGAATCATGAAAGAAGTATTGCAGAGGTGACTGTTGGATGTGAGATACTTGTACAATTAGACGTTTCATGGACATGTGATGAAGAAGATAGGAGGTTGAATGATGAATCTAGGCTCATACTTGACTTGGGAAGACTCATCAAGTGAACCAAGGTGCCATGAAGGGAACAATTGCAACATCGATGGGGAAGTCTTGGTAATCCTACAGTCTGTGGGATGAGTAAAGAGATTGAATTTGGTTGGTCGCATGTGTGGCAGACGTGCGGTGATATCCTTAAGTTTTCAAATAGATTGTATATAGGACAAGATGGGTGTGACAATTGGTGGAAGTGACAACAAATTTCGCAACATAATTGAAGGAAGATTTTATTTTTGGGAAACATCGCAGCACAATAGGGAAAGGAACATGCCTTAATGAGAGTTTCATGGATGAGTTGATTTCAGATAGGAGTATATCAATTTGACATGGAGGTGTGCCATATTACAAGCAATGATGGTTGGACCGACCATCCAAATACGCGACACTTGCACGAGCTAATGTGCAGCAAAATGGAAAACGGGTCAGACTTCAAGAACAACGATCCATTGGTGAAACACCTGGTTGTTGTGGAAGAACTTCATAACAGAATTGGATAGTAGCAAAGGGGAAAGAGTTATTTTTCCTATATATTTTTGGGTTGGACAAGGTGATAATGAGGCAGATAGAAATGGATAAGTTTCGACATGAGGAAGTACATCTCAGGAATTATGCACGACGATTGGAATAATTACCCAACCAATACATGAATTTGGCTATGCAATGTATAGGTGCATGAGAGGAATGGTTAAAGTATGGGTTAAAAAAAAGTCACGAAGGTTCAACACTTAGACAATTTTTTGTTCTGGTGGAGGTTGCGACAGAACTTGCGATAGCAACAAAGAAGTGAATGATTGTCATCGGTGATCCCAATGGATGAAGTAGGTTGAGATTTTCAGGATGACAATGGATTTGATTTGGGGAGTATGTCATGCCCTAGGACTTGACATGGGCACGCACACTGCCTCCACGAGCCAAGACATGTGAAATGGGCGAGTCATCGGACGCTCAATTATTTTACAAGTGAATTTGGGTTACTTGCGTGTCCAACATAATTCCAAGTATGACTTCACCGAGATGACTTGCGATGGAGGTTAATTGGTGACTTGAATAAAGAGGCGGTTGGGTGGGAACCCCACACAGACATGGGCGCCCCACCAAAGAACCAAACAATTGGTGAATTTGATCGCGACGAAGGCATGTGCGTCCAATAGAACGTGCAAGTGGTGCCTTGACAGATGCAAAACCAAGGATGGGTGTCCATGGAAGATTTGGGTGCCCTATCGGTGAGACAGATTGTCCAAGCATGATGAGCGCCCAAGAAAATGTTTTGGCGAGATATTGGAAGAGAGAACGGGAGAATATGAGATAGGCACCCATGACTTAGAAAAATGAGACGTCGGTTGGGAAGAGCTCACGTTGGGTAGGGGCGCATGCTCATTGATGAGTCGACTCAAATTGAGAAAGTGAAAAAATGATCAAAAGAGCACATCGAATTGTGAATGAAGGGGCACGTTGGTTGGAACGAGCGCATCGTCGAGCAAGGGCATGTGCCTATAAAATACCAAGTGAAGGAATTCATTTGGAAAGTAAGGCAAGGGAACTTCTCTCATAATTGAAAATTGGAGTTCAGAGGCAGTGACCAAAGAAGGAGGGTGAGCTCCCTCCTCAAGGATCCAAGTAGATCCTGGAGGGTAACTTATGCTGCCTTGGGGAAGGTTGTACTGAGGCAAGAAGGGTGAGCTCATCTAAACAAAGGGAGCTGATGATGGATGAAAGTTTGTGAAGATAGAAGAATGTCTCAGGTCCCATTGAATCTGAGTCTATGGTAGTATCTTGAGATTGGTGCTCTGTAGGTATGGCAAGACCAACGAATATGGTCAAGGAAGAGAAGGGTGCTCATGCAACAAAATATTCGTGAAGTCTTGGTGATGACATATGGGTGCTCTGCGGTGGAGTCTAACCAAGAGCCAAGTGCAAGCGCATGAAGGGTGCACAAACTTGGTAAGAGGTAGGGATGATCGCAGAGGAGTAGAAAAGTTTTCAAAAAGAAGATGGGAAAGTGGGAATATGTGTTCGACACGATGGCAGTTTTGTGACGATGATGAGTCAGGGAGTAGAACCGACAAAGAGGCCAAGCATTGTTGAGTCATGCACTCTATGTTTATTATTTTGTTGTAACAAGAGCTATGGATATCGGTTCTTTGGAAGTTTATAAAGAAATGGGTGTTAGGACGATTTAGATACCCACTTGAACATTTCGTCTTGTTATTTGCATGAATGGTTTCTTTCTACTTTTGAAGCTAAGTATAAGAAAACACATACATAACATAAGTAATAAACGAAGATGTAATGAAGTAAGGCATAGTCTGGATTAAGTACTTTGGTGTAGCTTTGTTGTCAAATGAATGATTACATTGCCTCATGGTGACTGGGAGCATCGGGTGATTTCGCTGCCCAACTACAGGATCGTGAGGCTCATGACAAGGCCCCTACCATTTAAAGTTTGAAATGACCCGATAATGTATAGGTCTCAATCTAATTTTAAACTTAAAAAGACCTTGATACACTATTGGGCCTTGTTTAATATTTTCATATTTAAAGTCTTGAATCTACACAAAGTTTCATATTTGAAGTCTTGAATCTGCATAAAGTACACTCATTAGGCAATTTTTTTAATTGAATCTTTAAGTGGATGCGGTCTAAATGTTTTTGACTTTTCAGCAATTATCATCAAAATCTGGTAATATAATTGTTGGAAAAAACACAGGGTTACATTTCTTAAATCACATTTTTTAATCCATAAATCAATTTAGAACTCTCAAAAACCCCAAGGCACCCAAAATATGTGATCTCAATAAAAAAATATACAATTTTCTTAATTTCAAGATGAATTTTAGGAAAAACTCATCGAACAAGATGCTCGAAAAAAAGAAAAAATGTAGAATGTTTAGACTACGTCGTTTAAGTGTTCAAAAGTCTCCCAACCGATTGCTTGGTTATCGAGCTCTTGCAAATGTTTGAAACTATATGTGCGTTGAATACACATTCCTTCCCGAAATCTATTCAAATAAATGTAGAATCCTTCCCCCATCTTTCAATTTAATGCAATATGTGAGCTCATCATGTGTATTTAAAGAATTTAAGTTTCAAATTAGGCATGGTTGCTTCAACATATTTTTTTGATAAAAAGCTTTAGAATTGAATTGAACTCGTGATTTTGAAATTCAAAGAAAAGCCTTAAATGAAGTGCACTAACCAACTAAACCAACACCTTACTCTGCACTAACCAATTTTGAAGCTTAAATTTAGAGAAAATTTAAACTTCAAAATTGCAAATTTTCCCACAAAAGGTGTGTCCGAGAGTTTGATTGGAAAAAGTGCACATAGTGATAGGTTCATTTGCATTTGAAACCTGAGATATTCTCTAAATTCGCCAGGTAAGATCTTAAATTCTTCCAATTGTTTCAATGTGATGGCCTAGTTATTTTTTCTTGCACAATTAGTTTTTTTGAAATTGTGAAATCATTCGGTTGGAACTTGTTATGCTTTTCATGATTCATGCATGTATCAAGGATAACAAATTGGTATGAGCTCTATTAATGTGTCCTTGTGTTTAAATAAGGGATTTCACTCTAACACAATATTCAAATTATGTGTCTCCTATATAGACCTACTCCTCCTAATCCAAATTATAACATATTAAAGCGATAAAAGTATTATTTATTTCAAAAAAATTATGTTTCACATAGGGATATGCACATGGGCATTTCTAGTTCAAATGCAGACCTTGGTTTTGAATTTGTATTTTCTACCTAGTACCATTAAACATTACCAATGATTATAAGTATTGATTCTCTTAAAGGAAGACATTGAACAAATTTAGTTTATAACTCATATTCCAACTATGGATTAGAAAGATTATGTTTGAACAACTATTAATGTTAATGCATGTTGTTGTTCAAAATGGATGGATTGCAAGTATAATTCATGTTGTTTTTCAAAATGGATAGATTTCAAGTTGTTTAGATGACTATTAAGAAAGAAAAATTAAAATGAAAACCCTATGCTTCCAAAGAGTCTAAGCCTACAAAAGGCATGGCCAATACATATATTAAGACATATATTTAGACATTGTAAGCCATATAGGCTTCCAACATTCACCTGAATACAAAGAATTGTATAGGATGTACAAGGAGGAAACCAATAAATATCTTGTTTCCAATCCCATAGATAATGGCATAAAATATGTTGTGATAAACACAAATTTCTGAAGATCCTAGTTACACAATGTTGTTGCATGATCACCTATTTTACCATGTCCTGAAATGGTTAAGTGGGATATTGAACATACCGACTTGGAGAAAAAGAGGGTCACCAATGACAAAGGCAAATGTGTTGTCTCTTATGAGGCCAAGAATCTAGAAGACTCACAAATTTCCCAGAGTGGAGGTATGCTTGACCAACTTATGGGTTAGTCAATTTGAAAAAGGTAATGACTCTATTGATATCATAAATAATTTGTGGGGATGAAAGGAGGTAATTCAAGTCTAGAGATATTAAGACTTATCCTTCCCACTACAAGGAAAACACCAATTAGCAAAGGTTTTTGTGAAACCCCTTCTCCATTCTTTATTTTTGGCAGAGGTGGGCAGTCGTAGGTTTAGAAAATGTTTTTTTTTCTATGTGATTGAACCATATTTCTCCTACCAGTGCACTTTAATATCAATACTATTGGTGCATAAAAAATTTAGTCACACCAAGGTAGGTTAAAATATTTTGTGGAACAAATGGTCATTTTTGAAGAATTCGTGTCGATGCACCATATATATTAAATCACATTGGTGTGTAATCATACCATGCACACTGAGGTAGGTTAAAATATTTTATAAAAATATACATTCAACAACACCAATGTGTAACCATAACACATGCATCATGATAGTATTATCATTTTTCCAAAACAAATTTTGTCAGTATATTAAATAGATTTAATGGCACTAGTGCATAACCATACCATGTACAACGAGGTAGAATAAAATATCTTATTGAAAAGATCAGCCAATTTTAATAAAAAATCTAGTTGGTGCGCTAGATAGTCTTAATCGCACTAGTGCATAACCCTGCCACATACACCGAGGTAGCTTAAAATATTTTATAAAAAATATTGGTCTTTTAAAAAAAATGTCAGTGTGCCACATAGATTCACCAACATTGGTGCATAACCATACCACATGCACGATTCTATCAATAATATTTAAAAAAAACAATTTGTGTCAATACACCAAGTAGATTCCACTACATTGGTGTGTGACCCTATCACATGCACCAAGGCAGGTTAAAATATTTTATAACAAGTATAAGTCATTGTGCTTGATAGACTTAACCACACCAATGCATAAATCTACCATGTGCACTAAGGTAAGTTATAAATGTACTTATAAATGTATTGATGTGTTAATATAGAGGATAGAGGGCACATCATAAAAGGGTAAGAAGAATTACCAAAACCAATTTTTTATTTCAACTCCCATTCAATACTTCACACCAATACAAGTATAGATGATCCCTGTCCCATACAACCATCCCATTGTCCAGTACTATTGAACTGGTGGATTTCTTTATTCTTTAACTTGCACAATGGATTTTTGTTTGTTTTGGAATTTTGTAAATGGTATCAATTTTTTTCATTTTTTCTCTACACTTCAACCATGACTCCTTCGATAGAGAAGAGGCTAGGTGAATTTTTTGTAATCCTTTCTCTTACATTTTAAACAATTTAAATTTTAAAAGTATGCTTTAATTTGACTATTTTCTCAAAAAAATGAAAAAGTTTCCACCAATGCAAGGATTGGTTTCAACCTACACTGGTCGCCAATGAATATATAGATTACACTAACTATAGTACTTCAATGCATTATAAGCATGCCATTAAATAATGTGCAAATTTTTCTCATGCTCTCTAGTGTGCTATTAAATGTATGAATGCACCAAACGCAGTGCTCCTACTAAGATATGACACATCGTAAATCCTTAGTAACAACATTGAGGGCGGTGGTGCGCATATCGATAAAAATCACATCGATGTGGCCTACATTGACGTATGGTGCCTATAGTCTCTACATTTTTGTGTGTTGTGTGAATGCATTCTAAGTGCACTGGAAATCTTAAAGATAATGCACATGAATTTCTTGCACTCTTGAGTGTGTTGATGGATGTACAGGTGTACTAACCATAGTGCCCCCTATAAGACTTGGTGCACCACAAAACCTTGGTAAAAATGCAAGGGGATGACAAAGTTCTCTTTCATTTGTAGTGTAATATAGTTATTGGTGCACTGAATAAAATTGATATTGAAATTGTACAAATAGCCAATAATTTTTAAAACTTAGCAAACTAACTCGTGCATGAAATATTTAGTAATAGCACAATGATTGGTCCATTATTAGAAAGGGAGTGAAACTTAGTTTTTGGCATGCTTATAAAATTGTAGTGCATTGGAAACAATGTATATATGTAAAATAGGCACATAGATTAGTTTTACACATGTTTTATGCAAAAAATTATAAGTTCAATATTCAACAAATATTACAAATGGTAAATTTTGTATAGATTGTTTTATAGATATGTTTTCCTAATGATATTATATGTGAATTAGGGACAACCATAGCAATAGCAAGTTGACCCATATATCTTTGTGCATAGATGGAAGGCTCAAGAAAGGGAGAGAGATATGTTCTCTCGTCCTATTACACCTCATACTTGTCTCCTTTGGAGGGATGTTGGACTCCTCAAGTGTTATGAGGCTAACTCCCTCAAGGGGAATGACAACATATTGATGTAATTGATTTTTCATTGGGATATTGATAGGAAACCTTTTAGGGTTGGTTCCCA
>SNQJ01S0195393.1:13582-28155 GCA_010110895.2 Picea sitchensis | reverse complement strand
AAACCACACTAAGCAGATGAATTAGAAAACAAAAGGGATAATAGAAAATGGAAAAAGTAGAAACACGGAGTGCACAAAGGCCCATTACTGTGAATTCATCGTTTTTAAGTCTAATATTATATGCTCCCTCCCGGTTTGTATATTTAATTTACCGACACACTTGGTATACCTTTTAGAAGATTGTACCATAGAACCCTCTGCTGTTGCACAGAGGAATTCATCTCCCTGTCCAAGCAACCTATTTTTTCCAAGGCAGCAACGTCGAAGATGCAATTGAGACGAAGGCAAGTTAGTATGAAAATAGACATCTAAAAGAAAAAGAAAAAGGTCTATTTACCTGTCAAAGAGCCCTTCGTCCTGTCCAGTGATTTTGTTTCTTTAAATGCAGCAATGCAATGCGAACACAACAGACATAAACTAGCTTAGTATGCAGGAAGGAAAGTATGTAACCAAGATAACTTACCATGTAGGAAGGCACGCAACTAGTTTAACACATATACAGACCATAAATGAAATACAAAACAGTGCAATATGAAACAACATTACAAGCATGCACCTTTCTATATCCTCTTCAGCTGATGCAGTCAAGACTCCCTCCTTTTCTCCAGCTACTCTATTTGTTTCAATGTGGGAACCCACAAAATTCAATGTACATCAATGGAAGTTGGTATTCACTTGAGAACAAGAAATATGTAGATACAGCAAAACTGACTCAACGAACAGTTTACAAAGGCAGAAACATGAACCTTTTCTGTTATCTATCCATGGGTGTAAAGATCTAGCTTTTCTTTCCCTGGCCAAAATATTTTACAAGGCAGAAAATATCACGCAATTACACGGCCGCAGCTAAACGATTTCTGGTTTTCCCTGGCAATTCATCCAGATATGCCCTTTAACCATGTTCTTTATCCTCTACACAGACTGTTGTACCCACGTTACAAGTTCTCATTTTTCCGTGGAAAACTACCCAGACATACTTCCAGACATGAAAATATAATCTTGAAGAATCTTTGTTGCACATATCATATCTCAAGCACAACACAAATTGTATCATGCGCACACTAGTCTATGTAGAGGAGAAAGAACATGTCATGTCATATCTGCACATCTAACCATACATGGTTTATAAATGTAGGCTGCATACATATGCTTTATCCCAACAAAATAACAGCGGATATTGTAACTTCACATGTAATCCTCCAACAATTTTGTATGCAACTATTTTCTTTCATGGCAGGACTCGAGCACCAGGAAAATCTCAGACAAATACAGATAACGGCCTTTGCAAAAATGGAAAATAACACAACTACAGATTGATTGGTGGGTGCAGGGGATGAACACCGTAAAGTGCCCCAAAAAAACAATAACAATCCAAAAAGAAAAGAAAAAAAAAAATCTCCAACCACCATCGTTGCACCCCAACCCTGCAAGTTCGAATCAAAGAAAAGAAACTAGCAAGGACCAAACCAGCGAGAAAGCACAAAGAGGCCAAACTACACCCCCAGGGCCCCAAAGCGCAAACCCCGGGCAAACAAACAGAACCAGCAACCCAGGAACCAACGAACCAGCAAAAGCCACCGACCCAGTGAACAACATATGTATCTCCAACGATTACCAAACTGCAGCCGAAGCAGAAAAGGAATCGGAAACATACAAGGAACATGCAACTACAAAAAAGAAAACATTCTTACTTGCAGACTGCAAACACTGAACAACAAACAAGGAATACAAAATGAAACTATGGCATCGAAACTTACTCCGAAACGATGAAATGCAGAAGCGCAGGTCGAATCGTGAGCGAAACAACAAAAAACAACAACCAAGAAACCAGCGAAAAGAACCACTCACCAAACCAGTAAACAATGTATCTAGCTTCAACGATTACGAGGATGAAACATAGAATGGCAGCACCCGACAAACCAGCAAAGAAGAAGCAGTCACCGAACCAATAAACAATGTATGTAGCTTCAATGGCAGAATAAGGATGAAACATACAATGGCTATTGAACTGGCATGTACCCCGAGAACCGTATTTACATAAACATTTAAGACTCTCGGGCTGTCTAAGGACCTCGCGGTATGCAAACATTTAAGTTGTTAGGGGTGTTGGAGAACGTCGCATCATGTAAACATTTACGTTGTCAGGCCTATTGAGGCATCTCGGAATAAGTGTCAATAAATTTCAAGAAATATACAAAGCTTGGATATGAAAACATTTCAATATGCTTAGTACATATCAAAACTGACAGATATATTCAGGTAGCAGAAAATGTTAATACAAACATTCGAACTAATGGTAGCATTAATCGACCTTCAAGCAATATACAAGAAAAATATATGATTAAAACATATTGTCTACTAGAAAAAAGTTTGGATATGTTGCCATACACTGCATTGGGAATAGCAAAGTCGGCAATAAGACCTCCAATCTCTTAGCCAATCAGATCATTACATATATGTTACTTTTTAATATATAAAAATATATGATTTTAATTCCATAGCTCCAACAATAGGTATTGTGCAAATATTTCTGGTCAAAGGACAAACTAATATGTAGTCAACGCTTTATCGATCGCTATAGTCCCTCTATACCTACGGCAGGGACTAATAATAGATAAGTTTCCATTTGTGTAGCTAAGTTTAAATTGATTAACATTAACATTTATTTATTTAGTACTTAATTCTTGGTTTGAATTATTTAAACAACCATTAAAAATTCAATCTCGGTTTTTTAAAAGTAAATGTTGATCTTTCCTGTAGTTATAGGTAATAACAAGAAACCTGTAACTCCCATCTCAATGTTAACTGCTTACCCATAGATCATCACACCACGAGTACGAATAATAGCCTACATAAGTAAATATTTGTGTCAAGCTTTTCAAATATTTAAGGTAAGGATTAAAAAAAAAAAACTTAAAAAATAAATATCTATTTTATTTGTGTGGTTTTCTTTCTTAAGGATTTTCAAGTTAAAATATGTGTATTGTGATTTGAGTGTACATGCATTTATTGTTTTAAAGTTAATGAATGATTGATGAATGCTCAATTAAAGTAAAAATTATTTTATATTGATTCATCCCCTGAGTATAAGCATAAGTTCAACATATGCATCTTTGTGCATAGAAATCATCATTTTTTGAGTGTAAATGTACTCCTAATTGTACAAACATGTCAACAATTTAATCATCAATTTACAACTTAAATCCTAAATTATGGAGGCTTGGCCAAATTTCGACTTGTAGTTTCATATAGCCAACTTTAATAATTTGGCCATTTGATTTTACAATGCAATTTTTAGCCTTTGTGTACATTAAGTATGTTTCTATCTGAAAATACTAATGTAAGGTTATATACAAGTGTGAAATCACAAATTACATCTTCTGTAAGTTGAACCACTCAATTTGGCTCAAAATTGAGACTAGGGTGTGCATTTTACTCTAAGGCAATTTTGTCTTCAAATTTACATAAAATCCCAAATCTAGGTGCATGAAAGCAACCCCACCAATTCTTTAATTTCACTTTAAATAACATATGTAAATTTGCATTATATCTAAAACCATATTACAACTTATAAAACATTTTTTGGAGTTATAGGGAAGCTTGGGTGTGCATTTTAATTTGGTCACTTAGTATAATTTCCACCTTGCAAATTACAGGGCAAACTTCGTCTCTTTTGCACAACAACCTTTTTTAAACTTGCAATTTCAAAATAAACAACATGAATAGGTCTACTCTAATAAACCACACCCTCAACGACTTGCACAACTCAAATCTAAGGTATAATACAACCTTGGGTTACTTTTTACAAACAGGTTGTGCATTTGGAGGGTTTTACTAGGCATCTCTTGCCTATTTTTGTACAGTAGAGTCTTTTATACCTGAAAATGCAAAACTGACCTTGATTTCTCTCATAACCCACCATCCTTTGATTTATCAAAATTTTGTGAATCTATGTGCATAGAAATAATCCTTTTTGGAGTGTAAATGCACTACTAATTGTATAAACATGTTACAAATATTGTAATCAACAATCTACAATTTAAATATTAAAGTATAGAGGCTTAGCCAACTTTGGGCATGAAGTTTCATATAGCCAATTTTAACAATTTGGTCATTTGGTTTTACAAGGCAATTTTTAGCCTTTATGCACATTAGGTATGTTTTTGTCCGAAAATGTCAATATAAGGTTACAGACATGTGTAAAATCACTAACTACACCTCCTACAAGTTGAACCACCCAATTTGGGTTAAATTTGAGACTAGGGTGTGCATTGTATTCTAAGGCAGTTTTGCCTTCAAATTTACATGAAATACCAAATCTAGGTGCATGAAAGAAACCTCTCATATTGTTCAATTGCACTTTAAATGACATAGGTAAATTTACCATATATCTAACTCCATATTACAAATTATAAAACATTTTTTGGAGCTACAGGGAAGCTTGTGAGTGCATTTTAATTTGCTCACTTAGTACAATTTCAACCTTCCAAATTACAAGGCAAACTTTACCTCTTTTTCACAACAACCCTTTTTAAATTTTCAATTGCAAAATCAATAACACGAAAGGGTCTAATATGATAAACCACACCCCTAGCAACTTTCACAACTCATATCTAAGGTATAATACAACCTTGTCTTACTTTTTACAAACAAGTTGTGCATTTCTAAGGTTTTACTAAGCATCTTTGTTGTTATGAATATGAAACATATATGTATGAAATATATGTATGGCTTGTAAAACAATAAGTGTTGATAAAATATATATAACTAGCACTTAGCACATGCAATATATATATATATATATATATAGTGCATGTGCTAAGTGTTAGTTATACATAGTCTTAAACCCGAATATGCAAGCATTCTTGAATAAATAACCTACTCGGTATGTTCATATACAAGAATAGTCAACAACCACAATACTTCACTTGTGGAATCATTGATCTATCATATATCACTATAAAGCATTTCAAAGTTGTATATGTAACAATACACATTAGTTCATGCATGTAATCCCAAACCAAAATGTATATTTCACCATTCTCCAAATTTTGGGGACATAACAACATATATACATCATGCATTTTTCTCCTAACAGGGCATGCATTTTCCTCAATGCCATGTTTTCATGAAATTGCATAAGGATGGTGTGCATAATGTACATAATTTTATGTTAGGTAACATAATTGCATAATGTGCATAACTTCATGAAATTTCATGTTAGGTAGTTTTCATTTCATGCTTTGTATTTTTATATCTTATCTAAAGTAGGCTTTGATATACACAAATAGAACCAAGGTTTGGTTTAAATCCATCATTGTTTGTCTTGAGTCTCAACCCACAACTATTGAGCTTAAGGGGGTTTTATCCACCCTTGTGACCAAACCCCGCCAACAAAGTGCATTATTTCAGTGTTTGTTTTCTTGGGTTACCTAGTGATTTTGATTTTACGGAAGTGAAATATATTCTACTACAACTAATATTTCAGATTCAATGATAAAGTTCAAATTTCATGGAAAATAGATATCATAAACCTCAAGTAAATGAGGTCAATTTTTTTAATTTTCATTAAACATAGATTTTCAAAATTTCCAAACTGAAGTGGGAATTGGCTTAAGTCTATACCATTTATGTGTGTTTTGGAACAACAAAAATTATATGCAGACTATTTACCTTTAGCAACAACAAATTATCTGCAACCCTAGTCATAAACCCTAATATGCAAGCATTATTTCATAAATAACCTACTAGATATGTGTAGATTTTAACCATGTACAATTAATTACTTGAAATGGATAAAATAGAAAAGATACAATGGCACACACACACATTACATAGAGATTTTACCCTAGAAACCCAAATTAGGAAAACCAGCAACATATTTAGAGTCGCACTTCTAATTCTTATTCATCATTAAATCTTCATTGTTTACAATACAATATATATATAGGATCCTGTGGCATCGAAAACTCCTAATCCATTGACCCAGGTTTTTCTACAACCATAATTCCTTAACTAGAATTAGAAAAACCATCAGCAAAAATCGTGTGTTGAAAACCCTAAAAATGGACACAAAAAGTCACTAAAAAAACAAATTTCAGGGGGGTCTGCCCCACCTGCAACCCCCATATGACCCGCCCCCCTCCGCATGCGCAATGCATGGAATTGATCATGCAAATAATATAACAAATACCCAACGGTATGTTGATATACAACAACAGTCCACAACCACAATATTTCACTTGTAGAATCATTAATCTATCATTTATCACTATAAAGCATTTCAAAGTTGTATATGTAACAATACATATTAGTTCAAGCATGTAACCCCAAACAAAAATGTATATTTCACCATTCACAAAATTTCAATATAAGGTTATGTATAGTTGTAAAATCACAAACTACACCTTCTTTAAGTTGAACCACTCAAATTGGGTCAAAATTGAGGTTAGGGCGTGCATTTTACTTTAAGGTAGTTTTGCCTTCAAATTTACATGAAATCCCAAATCTAGGTGCATGAAAGTAACCTCTCACATTCTTCAATTGCACTTTAGATAACATAGGTAAATTTACCATATATATAAATCCATCTTAAAACTTATAAAACAATTTATGGAGCCACAAGAAAGAGTTGGCATGCATTTTAATTTGGTCACTTAATACAGTTTCAACCTTCCAAATTACAAGGAAATTTTTGTCTCTTTTGCACAGCGACCCTTTCTAAACTTGAAATTGCAAAATCAAAAACATGAACAAGTATAATATGATAAACTACACCCCCAGAAACTTACACAATTGAAATCTAAGGTATAATACAACCTTGCCTTACTTTTTACAAATAGGTTGTGCATTTCTTGGGTTTTACTAGGCATCTCTTGCATATTTTTGCACAATGGATTCTCTTATGACTAAAAATGAAAAACTAAGTATATAGGATTATGTAAAATGACTTTAAAAATCATTAACAATTCGAACCACTCAAATTGAATGAGTTTTGAGACCTGGGAATGCATTTTAGTGTAGCCTGGTGTACATTTTGCACCAAGGCAAAATTTACACCAGTGCAAAAGTTTCCCTCTTTGTCTCACAGGATAATTTTTGGTATTTTTGCACAACAAAGGGTTTTAAGTTTTCAATTGCGTAAACAAAGGTATATACATATGTACAATGTTTCTACAACATTGTAACTTGTAATATAATTTCATGTAAGTATGCAAGATAAAATATCAAACAGTGGGCAGATTTCTTTTAGGTATACAACCTCAAATATAAAATTGATATAACTTGTAATATAATTTCTTGTAGGTAGATTCAGACATTATTATAAAGATGCATAAAATATCACAACAATCATCACATATAAAACAAGTACAATTCAAAACAGTATTGATCTTCCATTAATTCCTCATAATAGTAGGATCTTTAACAATCTCCATTACAAAACTAGGAAAAGTGTAATACAGATTCTACACCTTTCTTCTCTCTGAAGATTCCTTCTAAGGTCTCTCTAACAAACCTCTCCTTTCCTATATCTCTACTTACAACCTTATATATTATGTTCCCCATGGGGACAACCTTGACCCATAGGTCAGTTACATAAGTCGATCATAACTAACTTTACTTGTATTCACAGGTCCTTGAGCCAGTTGTTATAGCTCTAAGGCGATGATCTCAACAAGCTTGGTTTACTCTTATTGTGCTTACTTGAGGCACACTTTGCCTTGTTGTAGCAAGTTGGCCACCACAATCTATACTCATAAGTGTGTTTTATCCAGTCACCAGCTTCACACTATGAAGTGGTACCAAAGGAGCTTATAGTTTGAATGGGTTCCAAACTTGGTAGTGCATTGAAGGGTCTAATGGAAGATACAGAGTGCGGTATGGATATGGAGGGTACACCATTAGGTGGGAATAGAGCAGTGTAATTCATGATCTGCTAGAATTGATTATTCATTATACAAAGGGATAACTCTAGGGCGTGCACCAGTCAAGTTCGACCATCATACGACGTCATTGGTCGCATTAACTAACTTCGGACTTGAGATTCGCTCAAAGCCTATCTGGTGGCAAAAATGATCTATGTCAAGTATTGTCCTTGCCCACATCATGCAAACTTTTAATTTCACTATATTCATCCATTAATCCTTGTCCTTTCCAATATCTCTTGTCCAGTCACGTTTCATTGACATATCGAGACAACAAGTTATACCTTAGTAGGCATAATAAGCCCCCAACGAGCAATTTTATCCCCTCTAGATGACATAATTAAGCCCCAAGGTGCCAAACACACCCATGAGATGAATACTTTGTTGACGTGGGAGTGCCACGTGGGTGCCACAGGGCAGTGGTGGGGTCATGGCAATGATGTCAGCATGGCGACATTGACGATCTTGCCCAGATATAAGCGGTTTTATCCGTAGTTGAGCGGGCCACGGTGCAGGTTGTTTATTGCAACTTTTTAAAGGGGAGTTGGAAGTCCGACGACTAACAGATGTCGTCAAAATCCTGGTGAATGTCGAGGCACCAATAAAAAAATATAACCAAATTTTGAGAATTAATTAGCATTTTTTTACGGTAATGTCGATTTTATCTATACTATTGAAACTCCCCATCGGACTTAAACACCATACGTAGTATTGAATGGATCATTGTTTTCATTGGATTTTGATTGATTTGGTTGATGAATGAAGAGTCTGATGTTAGTCTTAGGGATTGTTTTGGTAAAATGATTCCTTTAAACTCTATTAATAAATGAGATGTGTACAACATTTTATACCAAAGAGAGGTGATCCAAAAAGCAACCTCTACAAGTTATAAACTACCAACTATTCAAAATATAGCAAGGAGGCCAAAAAACCTACATGTTACATGCACATAACAAAATCAATAAAGAGCAATGTTAGGATGTCATGAACCGTCTTACTTTTCTTTATTTATATGTCATTTCTTGACATCTATCCATCCCCCATCCACATTATGCATAGTAGGAACATCATTGATCATCAATTGTCTACTATCACCATCAAAGACTAGATAACTAGAAACAACATACGATCAGAGGAGTTATAATCATGTCTTCTCTTCCCAAATCCAAAGGAGGGGCACATCATGTAATACCCCAGGTTGATCCCTGATTGTAATTGTACAAATATTTTATAGGTTGGTGAGCCATGATATTATAGGCCAGAGTGTCAGAGTGATTATTACACTGGAGAGCCTAGATTCTAAAGGTCAGTAGGTCTATTATTGTAATATGTAAAAACTCATATTGTTGATAAAGTACATCACTGCTACAAACTGACCCAACAAGAGAGATGGGGGAACTAAACTCCACTTGAAAGGGAAAGGGGGGATAAGAGTCTAGGAAAGGGATAAGCTAAGGGGACTTAAGCCCAATGGAATATTATATTAGTATTCCTTAAATCCAAAGTATTGATATGAATATATCTTAAGTTTCTAAAGTGGGGAAAAGGGGGTTCCTTGAGTACCATGTGTCATAAAAGGTACATGCATATATAAGAGGGAGATTTAGCGTAATTGGGATCATTCATTCATCATCCCATCATCATTATGCCATCCTTAATCATTTGTACGGAGGAAGTGGACTCTGCAGCCATACTTGTACGTGGGAGTTGTTTCTAGCCAGTGACGAGAAGAAGTGGGTTGTCAGGGCCGTGGTCGCAAAAGTGAGTTGTCAATCCCATGAGCATTCTATCCAAGTGAGAGAATTTTTGGGAATCAATTCCTAATGTGCCAAGTTGTAGCTATAGGGCTCTAAGAATCCCTCTCCAGCCTGTTGTCAAAGCCCCGGAAGGGAAGTGGGGCAATCAAATGACTATTGAGCAGAGAAGGGGCACACTTCCTGGGGTAGGATAGGCATGTGGGGGATGAGGGACTGTAGGTTGGTTGCTAGAGTTGGCACCCAAGTCTGAGAATTGTTGTTGTCTGAGAGACCTTAGCTTGAATTAGGATTTTCTTTTCCCCGGTGGAGTCTTATCCCCAAATCAAGGGTGAACCATTGTTGAAAGTTATGATCAATGTGGTCTATGGCTGGGAGGAACGTGGAAAACCTGCATGCAATTGGTGTTTTCACCACATCATATATGTGTCTATTTGATGAGTATTATTTTGTTGTATAACATCTGTAATTATGTTAATTCCACTATGTTGTAATTATAATTGCATGTTTTTTACCATGCATGATGTATTTATTTCTAATATTGAAATTGTATATGTATGCACAGATTATTGTGTTTTGTTATTATTCCACTTAACTCTATTCATGTGCAGAACATTTCAGTAAATTTAATGGTATCGGGTTTCAAAATTTTGATGTGGTGTTGCCCAACAAGGAGTTGGGGATGTTACAAAGTGGTATTAGAGCCCAGTTTTCAACACTGAGCCTACATGGACCCAATTGACAGAGTGAAAATCTAAGGTTTGTCAAGTAAGCATGAAAACTATTTGACAGAATGTCAAGAAGAGTACATCTACAAATCGTTCGACAAAATTATTATAGTGAAATTGGAGGAAATTTCATGGGTAGTTGTCAGAATTGAGCCCAGGAATTAAAATCCCAAAATTAAATCTCAAATTGAGAAAATTCAGGCTTGCAAACTGGTCGAATTTCATGTTTACAGAGTGTCATGGTGAATTTGGGATGAAATTGGGCGAAAGTCCCAAATTTTGCAGTTAATTTCATGAGGAATTCGACCTGTGGGAGTCGAATTATATATGCTAGGGTCAAAAGGATTGTTAAAAGGATGAAATTTTCCATACGAAGCTTATTATCAAAGCTTCAATGCCAACCCAAAAAGAATTTCTCAATTAGGCGAAATTGGGAAAAAGCCCCAAATTCTACTGATAATAGAAAATTCAATGGGAAGGATATCGAATTTCATAGGCAGATGATGAATGGGTATTAATAAGGCTGAATTTGATTATATGAAGCTAATATAGAACTTCAACAGAGGCAGTGAAGATAACTGTGAATTGGGCATTTTTGGAAATTTTGGAAAATCGGTGAAATTGGAAACATTTTGGTGTTTTTTCGTACGCTGACGTTAGCATGACACGGGGGAAACGTGTCAGATGACATGGAAGATAGATTATGTGTACTACCATGGTGTAAGGTACATGGTGGCATGGTGGCATAGGTTTCGATTGACCTAGTGCCATGGTGGTGGGCTCCCTCCTATCGGCGGAACCCAGAGCCTCGACCCGCGAAATTAAATTTGTGGGGGGTCGAGTGGGGTTAGAATAATCCAAGGCAGGGGGTATAAATGAATGGATGTGTGACACATCACCCTGACCCTAACCGTGGTTAGGATTTTCATCCCCTCCACGCGGTGTTAACATTTGGTGGGGCAGGGTGGCAAAATGTGACGTAGATCGTCGATCCCTGTCGGTACCCATCAAACGATGACCGTTGGATTGTAACATCATGAAAATACGGGTGCCAAGGTATATGGGTGTGKAATGGGGCTCACCCATCACCATGACCTAATCCGAAGGTGCCACATGGCATCCAAGGACCAATGGGGATGGAATATAAAAATAAGTGTGTGTTAGTATAGGGAAAGGAGATAAAGAAAAGGAATAAGGAGGTAAGAGGCTGATGAGGTAGGGATAGAGTGGTTGGGATCTAACATGGAATCCTTCTATAGGTTCCAAGTGGACTCGGGTGCCCCATCAGCATAATGTGGCTAAAATTAGCATAAATTAATATAATTTTTTGGAAAATTTCGGTGTTTTCCAGGTCATCTTTTTGCAGGGCATTTTTGAGGCCCTAAACAATATTTTTAGCTACTTAAAATCCAAGAAAATAGAGTGTGCCAAGTGTCAAGTTACACTTTTTCTTTGCATATCAAATGAAAGAGCTCTGAGAGATATTTCTAATGGTGTAAACCATTCGTAAAACAAATCTTTTATGAGGAAGTTACAGGCCAAACAGCGAGGGGTAAATTTTAAGACCCACTTAACTTCCGAGGGCCATAAGTTCATTCTCTGGAATTGGATTGGGGCACAGGAGTACTCAATGGAAATATATTGAACCATATATGATATACATGGATCCAAATTAAAATTCTATGCGCATTGAATATGTATAGGATGGAATATAAGGTTCATGTAGCATTCAAGGCCAAAAATACTAATTGGCTTGAAACTTCAGTGGGTTGTATCTAGCAGTCTGGAGCTCAGATGAGGGTGAAACTTGGCCAGAATATTTAAAGTATGATTATGAAGGAACCTAGTTGATATCCTATCAAATTTATAATGGAACATATGCAAATATGGATAGGAATTGCATAGGATTGAAAGGTGGACAAAAGGAGTGTTTGGGTAATAATCAAATGATTATAACTCTCAGCTCAAAACTCATAATTGAGAAAGAAAGCAATCATTGGAAAGGTATTGGAATGAGGAGTCGATTTAATTACCTATAATGATGATATGAGCAAAATAATTCAAAATAATTCAGAAATAAAAATTATGGTAACCATGAAGGGGCAAAATTGTACGTATGTTACCAGAATGGTGTATTGTGGTTTTAACTAGCAATTGTTGTTGTATGCTTTCTTTAACCAAAATTTGTAGAATCATTATCTTATATAATAAATGTGTTGAAAGCAGATATTAAGGTTGATGATAATTTGGATCAAATTGTATTTAATGAAGTGGTGACTTTAGGTATGAGGAACAAGGCAGGGTTATTTCTTCAAAATGCGGAATGATTGCTTAGGGAAGCTACCATCTGAAGATGGCTATAATCAGTGAGTATTATAGAAGACTTTCAATGGAACTATGATTGGAAAATAATTATAGATGACAATTATGCATATCATATGTGGATGTTAGGTGGGAAGCCATCTGCAATACATGATAATGCATATATCATAGGTTCATATGGAGATGCAAAGAATGGGAATATGGAAGTATGATTTTATAGAATATGAAAGAGTTTGGATCTAGTATTAAGAATGAGTAGAGGAACTTGAAGACAGAATGATATGTCATGAATAACTCACAAGTTTTTGTTTTTTTTGTAAGTAAGTAATTTTATATAAAAGGCCTTCAAAGAACAAGACCAAAAGTACAAAACTGAGTGTCATCCTGGTTGTAGTTACTGAACTGCTCCAAAGGGAGAAACCAGTTCAGCCAACCTAGTAATTCTAACACCTGAGTTCTTATCAGTCTTAAGAAAACACACAAAGCTGAGCTGACATAGAAGCTACTAGAGGAAGAACTATTAAAAAGAACATCCCTCAAGAGGTTAGACAATTGACGTATAGTCTGGCACATACTCTGGCAGATATCCTGGCCACGGCTCCTCTTCAACAAATGTCACGTCGGTTTCCCATTGCATGTCATCATCCTCAGTGCACGTGTCTTTGTTGGCAGTTGTCTCGACGGCTTCCGACAGGATGTGTGCTTGCAGACCGATGGCCATGACCACCTCCTTGACCTCCTATCGAACCGGCTCCTCAACGACCTCGGTGTTGCCCGATGAAGTTTGTGCTTGCTTACCCATGGCCATGACCACTTCTGTGACCTCCTGCTGAGCTGGTTCCTCGCCATCCGCTGCTGCACCCTGCTTCCTGAAACTCTCATTGTCACTTACGGTGGGAGGAGCTTCTTCTGGAGCCACGGGGTGGGCTTCTTGATAAGTAGAAAGAAGCTGGAGAAGGGTTGAGAGCCTACCATCTACGAGTTGTAACCGGAAATGAAGGTCCTCCACTCCTTAACGGAATTCGAAGACCAGGTCGTAAAGGATTGTGAAGTTTTCTTTCCACTGCAAGTCTGGCTCTGAGTGAGAGGACATCGGCGCCTTGTTATGGGCGGCTCGACCGTGAGAAGGCGTCCCCGTGGCCGATTTTGAGGAATCAAAATCCAGCACAAGGGGAGGAATGGAGCGCCTGGAGGTTGATGGAGCTATGAGGTGACGCCGGGAAGGGATCGGCCTGGTGTCAATTAAGGCTAGGCATTCGAAGCATGGGACAAGTGTTGTGGAGGGATTATGAATGGTTGTCTCAGGCAACAGGGGCAGCGAGGACAGAGTTGAATATGAAGCAGGAGGAGAGGCCGAAGCATGAGGCCGTCGAGGATGCCAGGGAGAGCCCCTTGTGCGATCTTCCTCGCTGCCTCGGCATGGTTTGGCCCGGTGTGTGGGAGTGGTCTGTCAGACCAAGAGGGAGGACCTATAACGGACGGGGGATCATACACACCATGAGCCAACAATCAGAACTAGGACGGGGAATCATAAACACCATGAGCCAAAAATCAGAACCAGACCGGAGCTGCGGGAAGGTAGTGCAAACAAATGGAGGCATTGTACCCAACGAAATAGCGGTCAAAGGAGCCCGAGTAAATGCCCCGGCAATCGACGTAAATGCAATTTAATGCAGGAGGGAGTCGGCAGTTGTTGGCACGAGTCGGGCACATGGCTCACTGCCTTGCTGGCTCCTCCACACTTCCTCTGTGCGCTAGGTGGCTGGCCCTAGCACCCTATCTGGGTGTTTTTCCACTTCCGTAGCTTTGCGGATACATTGTTGGAGGATAGGGTGATCCAGAGT
>SNQJ01S0195392.1:0-17526 GCA_010110895.2 Picea sitchensis | reverse complement strand
GCCGCAGAATCTGCATTGGTATTGTGCCTTTGATGGATGGAAAGTGGCTCTTTCCCCGTCTTAACGGGGCTAACTATCATTTATGGGCTCATTAGATCATAGCCCTTCTTCGTAGTAAAGACCTATATATGTATTTGGAGAAAAAACTTCCAGCTGCAACTGATGACAGCTATGATGTAGTATGTTTAAGGAAGGATGAAGCCCTTGGGTTGATCTAGTGTTACACGGAGCAGGAGCATTTGAAGGAGCGGAAGCGAGGTGTCCCAGGAGCATTTTTTTTGTGTGTCTATATATATATATATATATTGCGTTTATATTAAAAAAAAAAACATGCAAAAAGACAAATTAGTTGCAGAATATATGAAAACATGCATATTTGAGCTTGTAGATGAATATATTATTATGAAGTTATAAATGACATCCATAGTATATTAAGGATTATATGGAAACTTTGAAAGAAAATATTATGAATAAGCAAGCAAGAACATTTAAATGACAAACATAAATAAAAAGCAATGTTCCACCATCACTTATATTGGGATCCACATCATTAGTATCATCCTTCATCCTTTGCCTCTTGCCTAGCCTTTGCTTCTACCTTGATCCTCTAGGGACATCAGTTGTCGATGCCACCCAATTTTGATGAAACTACCTAATCCTAGACTTAAAATATGGTAGAAAAAGCTTAACATGCCTAATCAATGATTTTGGTTTGAGTGAAGGGTAAATTTTTGCTAAGGCCAAGACAAAGGAGTTTAACAATCAACACCACCAACATCGGGGTACATAAAGGGCTTGGTGCTCTTGAATAAATGCCAATCACATACCCTCATACATGATAGAATCCAATGAAAATGTTGCTATCCCATCAATCTTGAAATCCTCAAAACTGTTAAGTCTATTGAATTTTGAATGGGATATGAAACTCTACTTTCTCCATATGAAGTCGGATGAGATTGGAACCACTCTCAAACATCCTAAAACAATTAATGGTAATGTTAAAAATTTAAGTAAAAGTTGACACTCCCTTTATCTTTCATAAATGAAAGATAAAAGAAATGTCAACTTTTACTTATGCCCTAGGGAGCGCACTCCTAGGCTCTAGGAGCATCCCAGGGAGCGTGGCACTCTCAAAAGGGAAAAGAGCATCCCAAAACTACCTGGAGCAAGCTCTCTGTTTTTGGGAGCGCGCTCCCAAGGGCATTCCCTGGACGCTCCCGCTCAGAGTGCGGTTCCGAGCCTGGGAGAGGGGGACGCTCCCTACAACCATGGGTTGGTCACTCTCTATGTGGAACAAGATCTTGTCCATCACACGAAGGGCAATAGAAGTGCAAAACAGATTTGTGATTCCTTCCACACCTTATTTGGTGCAGTGAACACCGCTTAAGTCAATAGACTTGAAACAAATCTCTCCCACCTCAAGATGGTAGATTTTGCTAACATTGAAGATAAGAGAAGATGATTTTATTAATGTCCAACAAATGACCACAAAAGTAGGTCAATGGGCTGAAGAAAACAGAAAGTATGAATACAATATGGGAGTCCAAGCACAACTCATAGATAATGTCGAGAATAACATAAGGAAAGAAACCTACGGTAGTACAGCGTCAAAACACATGTATATGACCATAACAAAAGGTACAGTGATCCAAAATACAAGTGAGTATGTCCAAGATTGTAAAAGTGGACAACTCAAGAGTCTGTCAAGGGAGAGAGAGTGAGAGAGAGGTCTGACGATGAGGCTAATGATGTCAAGGTCTCCCGGGTCTTATGGCCAAAAGCGAGGGGGGCGAACTAGGCATTGGCTCGTTGTCAAAGTCCTCAAGAACCATCAGGGGGTCCGACTGTATGACCCTAGGGGTGATGTAGGAGCAGGGGATACTCCTAGCATCTGAGGTCAAAAGAAAGAAACTTTGGATAGATCTTTGGCTGCTCCTTTGAATCTGGGAGGTATTCTGATGAACGGGAAGCACCCTACTCTAGATATGTCTAGAGTTGATCCCTCTAACTCTCAGAGGATGTATGGACTGATGCACGATTCGGCACCTCCAAACAGGTCTCGATGATATCAATTGGTCTCCCAGAGGGTGAGGCTGAGGAGAGACACAAGATCTCACCAATCTACTGTCTATTGCATTATGGGATTATGCCTACCATTTGTTGCTCTGATCTGATGGATCAACATGAAAGTAAGAGGTGATCGTCCTGGTCATCCCAAGGCATGGCATGGCATGCAGGAACGGAGATCTATGACTAAAGGGCTCCCCAAAAATCTCCCCTTTGATTTCTGGCCACTTGTTTTCTTCTCCTATTGCACCTTTGCACTTTCCTCCTTTGGACTTGATCTCTAGATGAAAGTCCTTCATCTTTATTGAGATTCCCTTCAATCACAGTCCTTCGTGACTCAAGCACTTGAGCAAAAGTTCATTTTTGTTCTCCTTGTGTTGATCCCCTTGAGTCACAGTCCTTTGTGACTCGAGCACTTGAGCAAAATTCCTTCTTTGCTCTACAAGTGGATGATTTTCTCCTTCACCTAGCCTTTCTTTTATAATCTTGAGTTATGACTTAATCAAACATAACCCTAATCTCCAAAGTGATCAACAGTTGAGATTAGATCTCACCTTGTTAGATTGTAGCTCGGGTAGGTAATTCTTCCACATTAGGAGTGTCTAGTAATGTGGAAGAAACCCAAATTCTGACTAGGCAACATTATAATGGTGGGGACCACTGAAGCCAACTTGAGATTAAGTCCCCACCCTTGGATCAAGTCTTTGATAAAAAGATCCTAGGGTCAAGATTGCATAAGGAAAAGTATAGGGTTACAAATAACCTAGCAAGCTCTTTCCTCAAACACCTCAAGGAAAGAAGCAAGTCAACTGTGAGAGTGGGTGCTTCCACAGGAGGCAAGTCAACTCAGGAGAGTGGGTGCTTCCCAATGTGAGACGAGAGAGACTCTTAGGGAATCCTTACTAAGAGACTCCATATAATCAGAACTTATCAAGACAAGGAGAGTAAGATATAAAGACTAAGCTCTATTCCTTTCTGAATGCAGGAGGAGGTCGTTAGGATTCAGCAAAGAATACTATAAAAGGAGGCCAAGCTAGTGCCTAAGTCAGCAAAAGGGGTTGATCTAGTGCTAGCATTCAATCCACTCAAAGGATAGACGCCGAGCAAGGTCTGACAGTGACAAAGAAGTCGAGATAGGGCCACTACTCACCCGAAATAGCAAGCAAGTATCAAACAGAGGATGAGGAAGAAGAATCTGTAAAGTACGTATATCGTACGGACTATACCTTCACCCAGCAAAAAAAAAGAAATCGTACCCAGATCAAAGAATAACATATAAACTGTGTTCATCAATGTTTTGTAAAGAAACTAAGGAGAATCGGGTTGTGTTGCAGCCTTAGTTTTGTTGTGTGGACGGATTGAGTATCACTAGTGAGCGTACCTTGACCCTCTCGCATTAAAATGCAGTATTTGTCCATGTAAACTCAGTCAATGAAATTTTGTATGCAAAGGGATTGTTGGTGAATAATATTGCTCTGCTTTTGCCGCTATTCTATTGACTCCTATATTTAGTGGTGTATAATACAAAAACAAAGAGACACATTTGAACTTAGTTTTTTTATGTTCCAAAGCATTTTATTCCTTTCTCAGCTATATTTCTCACATCAATTGAGATGAATGGCTAAGATTCATTTAATTCAATAACACTAATAGCCTTAGCATTTCATTAAATAAACTCATTTTAATTATAAAAGCACTCAATAATTCCTTTAATTAACTTAAATTACTATGGTAGAAGGATTTGGACGAATTCCACACATATAGACACTTTAGACCTCAGGCATCACCCAGGCTTCCCTAGGTTTGATCCTAATCCTCCTACTCAAAACGAGGGACGAATTGCTGGCAGACAAGTGGCAATACTCATATGTTACACTTTGTCTCAAGAATCTCAGGAGGCTTTGGTACAAGTGCTAGATCAGATAACACTAACTACTTTGGTTTTTATCTTCTTTGCTACCACAAAAAATTCAAACCATATTCTACACATCCAAACTTCCTCCTGACAAACTAGATAACCAATTTTTTTCCCTTCTATCCTTCTCCAGTAATCAATTAACTCCAAAATAAAGGGACAATATCTCAATAGAATGTAGAAGAGATAATACAACCATTTCATGCTAGACATACTCCCTTCAAATGTGGTTACTATATAAGCATTCTCTATGCATTAAGATATCATCATTTATATAAGATAAACCTAATTTCTCACCCCTCCTCCCACCCCAATTCCCCAAGTGTATCATCATCATGAAGCATTCACACCAACCCATTATGTGTTATAAAACCACGTACTATATAGATTTAAATGGGGAGAAAACCAATAAATATTTCATGCATTCATCTTACAGTAGCCTTGTACCAAATCATCATGTTTTCCAAACAACTCTCCAAAATTACAATATAAATTAAAAAATCAACAATCTACTAGTGCATCAGAAAAATGAAGACTTTGTAACCAAATCAACATCGAAATTTCTTTAAAACATCCACACCTTTTCATCATTGATAAAAATTCCAAATTATTTGAATCGGCCTAGGTTTCCTCAATCTTCGACATTTTAGTGATCTACTTCCAAATTTCTAGTTTCTGCTATAGATGAAATGGGAGGCTTTTTTTGCATGAGCACATCTAACTAGGCGGTGGTTGTCTCCTCCATCATGTCTTGATCTCCATACTCCTCTTTTTTCGATGATGTGTGGGTTCCTCTTGACCAACACTCCTAAGTGTCTGCAAATACAACAGGATGTTCTCGTAATGTTTTGTAACCTTTGAGAGTTGATGGTCAACCTTGAGAAAACCAAAGTGATCTCCACCACTGGGATGTCCCATCTGTTTCCACTTTACTGTGGGAGGAGGAGATTGAGATTACCAATGCATGCACATATCTAGGGGTTCAATTTTCAAGGCCTAGGTTTGTGTTGAGGCATGCTCTCCAATCCCATGTGAATGAGGTGTAGGGGTCTCTTTCTCTTATAGAGATAGTGTTTCAACACCATTTTCAAGACATTCTATTCTAAACTAGACTTCATGGACTCCATCATTAGACCCACAATTTTGTACAGCTCTAAGGTCTAGGATGAGCTGTCGAATCGATTGACTTGCATCTAGAGAGTTGAAACCATCCTACTCTGTTACATCATCAAATGCAAGAGGACAATCCCTTAGCCCATCATCCTCGCAAGTTGTTGAGTTTGTGGCACACCCCTTCTAGATTGAGACTAACTTCAAACTAGTAGAGTTGTTGCATTGCCTCCGAAGATTTTCCGACTCAGTAGCAGGCAAAGACCGGTATCCATATCTTGCTAACCAATCTTCAAAGGCCATTGCCCAATCTTCCCCCCCACATGCCGAGAGGGTGCAATGTTGGTATTTAGAGGTTTCTTGTTTCCTTCAATTCATTGGTATATTGATAGACTATTATCCCATGTTCACATTTCCCTTTGTATTACCTTGTTGAAAAACTGTTGCATGTAGGTAAATTTAAAATTTACAGCATACAACCAACATACCAATACATCTTACATATATGAGGATCACTTGATGTGAGACAATCACAGAGAGAACAAAAATATACCCTGGGAAACCCTCATGTGGGTAAAACCAACCAAAACTTGTCTTTAGATTCTTCAACAAAATACTATACCAGTACAAGAATTTTGAGTAACTAGCTAGGACTCAAATGGATGAAACAATACATCTGTTTCAGCATTTATAAACTTCACAAATAGTTGAACTAACACTTACAATAAGAGCTTGACAAAATCACCAAAAGACAACTGAATTTCCTTCTTGCTATCCCAAACTTATGGAAGCTTTAACACAATGTTTATAGCAGTCTTATATTAGCAAGGAACAATAGAAGACTCAGCAAGAATAGAGTGCTTGTATCAGCAGTATATTTCAACAACTAGTTGCCATATACTAGCATAAGACTCCAACAACTAGCAGCCATATACCACCAGAAGATTCCAGTAGATATCACCATATACCAAAGAAAATATTTCAAAAAATAGATGCCTTTAATTCGCCAGAAGACTCCAAGAAAACAAGGTATCTAAATGTTAAGTGAATGCCCCTTTTATAGGATGTATGACGCTTGTAGCCGCCATAATTCTGGCCCCTTTGATCAGCTAAGAGTCACCTTTTAATGTTCCCAAGAGCCACCTCCCAAAGCTCCCACACCTCCTAATGCTCCTAAAGGTCACTTCCTTTGTCTCTTCTAGAGGCTGCTCTAAACAACTGTCTTAGGATTGTGTGACAACTGTTATAACCCACACACCACCACCCTGCTCTGTTAATAATACCCAACCACTCCTGTACCTCTTAAGCAAATTCTAAATAATACTACAACCGGCTCTAAGCAAACTCTCTAAGAGTTATGAGGTTGACACGGGTATATATGGTTGTCCGCATAATGTTGACATTTGTCATGTGTTTGATGCTTGACGTAAAGTTAACACTATATCAAAAATTTAATTACATGGTTAGTTACAATAGAGAAAATAGTTTCCAAAGCTATATAATTCAACACACCTCTTGTTTAAAAAGCAAGAGATGAATAGGATTATCAATGAGGATATTTATAGACAGTATATCCAAGTCACTTCGATTGTCCCCCTTAGGGGTTTGAGACCCAAGATGACCTTTTATGTAGAGCACTTCCCGGAGCTCATAGATGGCCTCATAGTGCGAACCCCTTACACGCTTCAACACTTAATGCATGGGTTCAAGATCCCTCTAGGTCAATTCCAAGTGGGTTCTCATTAGCTTTGAGTGGACGTTGAACACCAGATACCACAAAAGGACAAATTATGTTGGATCTACCATTTACAAGAGATAGAGACAAAGAAGAGCCTTATATTCAGATGCCCCCATTACTATTAGATACAAAGTCGATTCCATTGCCTATTCAGGGAGCATCATAACTGCCTCTCCAATGTTTTTTGATATCCATACCAATGGTGCTTGGCATTATACTTACGAGAGGCACTCAACCCTAGAGCTCACATCCTCTGACCTCCCTCTCTACAAGGCACTGCTCAAAGGATTACATCTTTCTTCTCGATTCTCCCAATGGATTGGGGCACCAAGTGGCAGGTAGAGTGTAGCGCCATTCTAGTCCCTAGATATGTTAAACCCTAGGAGGCAATGCAACCCCCAACAATGAGACCCGTGTAAAGTTGTCATATGAGGTTTTGAGACAGTTCACGCCAGATTGGCAAGCAGCCCCCCTCTACCAGCTCACAGTAGCATGTCACCTCTTCTAGATGGAAGAACATCACCCCCATCCAATGCATTTCATCCGGCCAATTTTCTAAACAGAGTTTCTTTCCTTCGACCTCCAATGGTAGGAGAGCTTCGACTTGGAAGGACCCCCTCTCCTTCATTTGACAACAAGCATTTGGAGCATTGAGGCTCTTTTCCTTGTACTTGGCTCCAGATCATTGTATTTTCTTTTGGCATTATGATAGTTGCACTTAGATCATTTAGGTTAGCCAGTGTTACCAGAACCGAACCAAAACCAGTAAAACCGGCCGTCCGACTGCTCAGCCCGTGACCGTTCAAACTGCCTCGAATCGTTATTGTCTGGTGATTTTTAACGCCTATTTCTTTGTCGAATGCATCTGCGACGAACCGGGTTTTTGCTCGACCGCTTCTGTCTGCATCGGAATCAAGGTTTGTTTTTACAATGAGGTTCGTATCGAAAAGTGAGGAATGTTTAATTTTTTAAATTAGGGTTAGGGCAGACAGCTTCTAGAATTGTCTAGAGCCCTTAATGAAGCTATAAAATAACCCTACCCCTCTTTCACTCACACTACTCATTTGGCTTTTCTTGAGAATTAATGGTAATATTAAATTCTTAAAGTAACGCTTATCAAATTTTTAACATTACCATTAATTGTTTCTGTGATGTTTGAGAGTGGTTCCAACCTCAGTTGGACTTCATATATGGAGAAAGTAGAATTTTAGGTCCCATTCAAAAATTCAGCAGACTTAACGGTTTTCGGGATTTCAAGATTAAGGTGATTGCAATGCTTCCACCGGATTCTATCATGTAAGAGGGTATGAAACTAACATTTAATCAAGGGCACCATACCTTTTATGTACCTGATGTTGGTGGCATTGATTGTTGAACTCTTCCGTCACGACCCCAGTAAAAATGAAACCTTCACTCAAGTATAAATTCTTCATGGAACTCTTTCTTGCCATCTGTCAAGTGACTTAGGGTGGTGCATTCAAGACACCAACCTCTATCTTATTTGTAGGCACTAGGAAGAGAGAAGTGTGGTTGAAAGGAAAGACAAAGATTCACATGGATGGACATGAATATGTATTTGTTTTTCAAAAATTTGAATATTTTATGTATTTTAGTGACCGTTTTTTGATCCGGTTTTTTTCAAGTTCCGGTTCGGTTCCGGTTTCTGGGGTCGACCGGTTCAATGACAAGTTCGGTTCTGGTAACATTTTGAGGTATCAATTCTGTTTCTATAGGAGTGGCTCATAATTCCCAATTTTCTCTTAACACCACCTATACTGAGCAGTCCTGCTGGATCTACTTTTGGTCATTTGTTGGACATTAATAAAGTTATCTTATCGTATCTATTCATGGAATCCAAAGTTCCATCTTCCACACACGTCCATTGCTAGCAATATATTTACATATTGAACTTGAAAATTGGCAACTTGTTCTCCTGCTCTGCCTTCTGGGTAGGGCTCAAATGAACATGATCCCTCTGCCAGAATGGCTGCTTGTGACATTATTGTTGTACTTACTGTCTTACAGATTTTTCGTGATTTTCTGCAATCTTGACTGCTAAAGCTGTTCCACCATGCCACTCACATTTCATTGCATTAATAATTATAGAATATATTGAAATTTTCCAATAAACATTTTGCATATGATATAACGCTTCTTCAAAATGATCTTCCTGCTCAAGTAAGTTGATCTTATAGAGATTCACATACAGAGGATACGTTCTAGCTATTAATGCCAACTGATCCATCAAAAGTAGTCTCCAAACATAGAATATGAAAAACAATTACAAAATATACAGTTCTATCAAACATTAAAATATACAGCTAAAAGTATTTGTTGACTGGCACATACCTCTTTCCCAAGCTGGACCATTCTATCAGCCAATCGTCTTACTTCTTTTGCCTGAAAGTTGAGCACATAAAAAATGAACATGATAGATCAGGAGCTCTGTTATTCAAAAGATGCCATGTTCTAATGTCAAAATCTTTGCTTGAAAAACAAACAAGTCAAATAATAAAATGGAATTTTTCTGATGTTGCACCCTTCTATTCAACTCAAAAAACAATTTGATAAAAATATCCTTGATAGGATGCAAAGCTTTTATCAACTGTATTGATCTCAAGTAAAGAAACGTAGTTCATTAATCTCAAGTGTCTACATGAAATCTGAACTAGTAGTTCAGATTTCATGTAGACACTTGAGATTAATGAACTATGTTTCTTTAGTTCAGATTTCATGTAGACACTTGAGATTAATGAACTACGTTTCTTTACTTGAGATTAATGAACTAAGTTTCTTTCCTTACCGTTATTTTCAATGGACACCAAGGCAAACCATACTCTACTGTTATTTAATATTTGTACATCCAGTAAAGCATCTCATTTACCCAGCTTAAAAAAGCACAGTACGTATTTTGTTTCTTGTTAGATTTCAATGTGATATTTGTGTTAACAATCCTTAGATTCTAACGAATGGCATCAATATCTGCTTTCTGTACTGTGATCTTAAACTCCAAGCACTGTTTTCAATAGGGTCCTTCATCTCTATATTTTTATGTCAAGTAGTCCAACTGGTTACTGCACTGTAACTTCGAGACACCTCTCCGGAAGTGCCCCTTGGTTGAGATCCAGAACCTTATTGATGTCTACAGCATTCAGGAAACCTTTTTCCAGTAAATAGAACCTCTTTATAAGGACTGCTCAATTGTCAAAACAATTCTCAAATCACAATTGCATGTTCATTGTCCTTCCTAGAGTCCAGCATCCTAATTGACTGATCCTGTGGTTGTGTTGGTTTTCGCTGCAAGCAGTAGTTTTTTTCCAGGGGTGAGCTAGTTTGCAATCAGCACGCACCTTCCTGCTATGGGTTAAAGAGTTGCAGATGTTGGCTACTAGTCTTCCCCAATTGAATCCTCAGTTACCCCATTAAAGAAGAAAAAGGAGAATGAGCTTGCCCCTATTGAGAGACTCGCTACAAGTGTTAGCAAGAGAACCTAACAGAACCAAAACCAACCCAAACTCTGCAATGAAGAAAGAGATAAACAGCACTAGGGCAGCCAAGAGAGGCACAGCCCTAAAGAGAGATAAATCCTAGCACAAGTATGCTAGAGAGAGATATAACCCAAGCACAAGTGCGATAACCAAGAACAAGAGAGCAAAATGCTTATGGTTCCCTTAAGCTAAATCACTTGTATAAAGAATGAATGAATGACCACAATATGTGAAAATACAAATAAGAGTTGTGTATTTATACACCACTGAGGAGGTAGGGCACTTTCACCAAGGAGGGGTTGTGAGACTACATTGAGTTGACTAGGTTGGCCCTAACCAAACCTAGAAATACAATATAAAATTACAAATAATGTCAGTCCTGACTAAATGTGAAGATCACACCCTTAACTTCAACATACCCCCTTAATCTAAACAGGGGCCATGGAGAGAAGGAGAATATATCACAAGAGTTACATCCCCCCTTAATCTAAACAAGGGCCACATAGAGAAAGCATGGCAGATCATCCCCCCAAAACACCATATCAAGTACCCAGTGAGGTGAACGGTAGTAGAAACTATGCTCCAAAGAAACAGAGGTGGACAAATATGCAAGTCAATGGGCATGGCATTGACCATGGAAATAAGGGCCCATGGTGGAAAAGACTCCTGATGGTGCTCTGAGGGCCCTGCAAGAAAATCAACAGCATCTACAAGTGTGGATATTGCCCATTTAGGTATAGGGCTTGACCTAGCCAAAGGAAGAGTAGCTGGAGCAGATGGATCGTAAAGAAGTCTTCATCATCATCATCTAGTGGAGGAGAACCATCACTAAATTGCTCATCTAGTGGAGGAGTTCCATCACTAAAATGCTCATCTAATGGAGGAGTGTCAGAAGGAACATCTTGTGTAGGAGAAGGGACTTCTGGGGGGTTGGAGCTTGACAAGTCATCACTAACATTCTCATCAGCCCCACTTGTCTACCCAGTTACTATAGAGTCATGAAGGAAGCACTCTTAGAGGTAGAGAGGACCAACATCATAATGTAAAGGAGATAGATCCACTAAAACATGTTGGGACTCATCTAAAGAATCATCTGTAAGAAGTAGAGGAAAAGATTGTAGTAGACCATAAGTATTAACTTCAACAAAGACAACATCTCTACATTCAATAACCTAGTGAATGGAAGGGGATCAAAAAGGTGATATCCATGGAAAGTTTCATTGTAGCCTACCAAAGTGTACCTGGGTTTTGGCAGTTCTAATATGTTTCTCCCTTCATTAGGAGTATGGGCCCATGCACTTGATCTAAAAATTCTGAAAAAATGAAACTAAAGGTTTGTTTCTAAACCATTTCTCATAGGGAGTCATACCTTGAATAACATGAGTAGCCATTCAATTGAATATGTGGGTTGCACATACCACTCCTTTCACCTAGAATGTAAGCTTCATTTCCTTGGAGTGAAGCATGCATCAAGCCATCTTCGTAATAGCCCTAATTTTTTGTTCAGCCACTCCATTTTGTTGTGGAGTGTAGGGAATATACTGCCAAGAAATACCACGAGAAATGAGAAATGATTGGAAAGCTTTGCTTGTATACTCTCCTCCACCACTAGTCCCGATACACTTAATCTCTCTTATTTTCCACTAAAGATTTCAATTTTGAATTTTCTTCTTCAAAATGACTCATCCTGATGAATGGTGTATATCCAAAGGAAGCAAGAAAAGTCATCAATAAAGGTGAGGAAGTACTTTGCTCCCTTAAGAAAATGGGTGGTCATAGGCCCACAAATATCACTAATACTTAATCAATGTAAGAGGCTATAGCTCACTTTGTCCTAAGGAGAGGACTCTTGATGGTGTTTCCACAACACACACCCTTCACAGACACCATTGGGTGGTCTATGGAAGGTCATCAACCATATGCAAACGGCTCATATGTCGTAGCGATCCAAAATTGATATGACCCTAATGTTGATGCCATATGGCATGTTAGTGTCATTGGCATTAGCTACCATAGCAGTAAACCCTTTTTATTCTTGGGATGGAATATTTCCTAGTTTATACATATGATAGGATTCATCACAAAATCATGCAGGAACCACTTTAAAACCATCACTCATGTCCTTTACAACCCATTGATCAAACCGAAAGTCCACCTTTTTATAGGTATTTGTGATGCGGTAGATAGAAAGAAGATTTGATCCAACACCCAAAGCATGAAGAACATCTCCAAATTTGGTAGTGTTGATAATGACATAACCACAAGCTGAAACTGGTATAGCTGAAAACTACTCTCTCCATTGTGTTGCAACCAATAATCAGAGAGAAGATGTTGGTGTTTAATCATATGCTTGCTAGCTCAAGCATCAACAATCGATTCTTGTGGAGAGGAGGAGAACCAATGTGCGGAATGCACAATGAAATGTGTATTGTGTGAAGATCCAGCAATATCCCCAAAATGATCCTCACTATCGACTATAGGTCTTGCAATTTCTTCAATCCTTTAAAGATGAATGATGCAACATTTGAAGGCATGTCCCTCCTTATGACAATACCCACATTTGAATTTTTTCTTCTTAGAGGATTTTGTGCTTTCCTCCATAACCCAAGGCTTCATGCCTGGTTAAGAAGAGGTCAAGGTAGCCTTTGGATGGGCTTGATCTCGAGGGGGTAATTCTCCATGTTACTCAATGTGACTTAATGCTGGATCATATTAGCAAAACCTCCACAAGAAGACGAGTTGTGTATCCTTCACAAAATGTGGGATACATCATACTATAGAATATAGTAGAAAAGGATTTGAATATTGAAGAGAGATTATTTAGAACAATACTCACATATTTTGAATTTGTTTTTGTCCTTCCTCTTGATGTAATGATGTCAACCTTTGGGGTCTTAAACCTCACAATATACTTCTCAACACTTTCAAAGTCACCCATCTTGAGATTGGAAAGCTCAGTTTCGAGTATGTTTATTGGAGTAGTGTTCACAGCTCCAAAGAGATTCTTAAGATAGCCCAGGTTTCCTCCGCACTTTTATTGTCCTTGGTATGATGAATCAGATATAGCTCCATATATTTTTTAATTGAAGCTTCCAGTTAACACAAGCAAGTGGAAACTACTATATTTTAGAGTTAACAATAGGATGGCTCGATATTTAGGGTGATTATCCCAAGGGCTTCATCCTTTTTCAAACATATGAGGTCATAGTTGTCATCGTCATCTGGTGGAAGAGGTTTTGTTGGATATATCCATAAACCCTTATCTAAAGAAAGGAAGTCGTTTGGTCTGCCCAAACATGATTATTAGCCCCATTCAATTGGGAAATATGCCATTTTGAGTCCATTGGGTTCAAGAAATAGAAAGAAGCCTCCATAAAGTCTTCAAAAAAATCCTCTTGATAGACCAAATAAAGGAGAGGTAACAATGACTTCCAGAAAACAAATTCTATGGGAAAGAGGAGAGAGCAGAAGGTAAAAGAGGGTTTAAACCCTAGAAAGTACTCAGTAACTTCTCTGAAAAAACAAAACTGCAGCAAAGAGGAGTATATTATAAAAGAGGGCTTGAACCCCAAGAAAACCTAGAAAGAGGTGTTGGCCTTAAAACAGCTATTAAATTTAGTGAGTGAAGTTCACACCTACTCTGATACGATGTTGAGATTCACAATTGCTAGCAAGAGAATGAACAAAACCAAAACAAACCCAAATTCTGCAATGAAAAAATAGATAAACACCATTAGGACAGCCAAGAGAGGTGCAACCCTAGAGAGAGAATAAACCCTAGCAGCACAAGTTCACTAGAGAGAGAAATAAATCAAGCACACGACAGATCGAATTCAGAACAAGAAGTGTAATGCTTTGAAGTGACCTTAGGCAAAATCACTTGTATAAGAATGAACGAATGATCACAATATGTGAAAATACAAATAAGTGTCATGTATTTATACACAACTAAGGAGGTAAGGTGCAATTCCCTAGGGAGGGGTTATGAACCTAATCCTTAACCAAAGTTAGAAATATAATATATAATTCAAATAACATCGGTCGTGGTGAAATGTGAAGATTACACCCTTAATTTCAACAGCCCCATCACCCAAAATCAATGCAGTTTTGAATCTGCAGAAGCACCAAACATTCTTATGAAGCCTCAGCCACTACCTGGCCATATAGGAAGTATTTTAAGCTCAACTATGATTTGTCATTTCATGGGAATTTTGGTCATTGATAGATATGATAGCAAGATAGGATAGACATAACTCTAAATCTCACATGGCCTAACCATCAGACTCCTACCAAGATAGGACCCTAGTGTTTGAAGGCGCTCATGGATGATTAGGAAGGCAGCCTTTTTTATGAAGCTTTCTAAGGTATGTTACCTTTGAAGTTGCAGTAACTCTTTTTCGAAGTTTGTTGTCGCTTTTATATTGTCAATATCGTATAGCGTGACTAACCATCTGGTGTAGCCAGCGTCTCGAGTCAAGGTGTTATCAATTCTTGGGATCCTCGAGACTTGTTCCCAAGGACACACCCAGTGGATTAAGGATTTTTCCATGCTACATGAGGTGTGTATAAAGGCAGCAACATTTTTGGCATCGCTGTCGATAAATTTTTTCTATTTCGGTATCATGACCTGTTCCTTTTGTTTTTGTTTTGTCTTTGATGTTTGTTGTTTATCATAAATAGATTCGATCATCTGATAATTCCAATTCTAATTCCAAATTTGACTAAGTATTCTACAGTAAGGAATTCACAAGGCTTGGTTGATTTCATTCCCTGAACCTGAAAATATTTTTGGAGGAGGTTAACCATACTTTCTTCTCGTAGGATCATTGATAATCATGGATCCCAGTCCTTTTCTGATAGACATTTTCTTTTTGTTTTTGTCTGTTCAATAATTCTAGATTAGAAATGGATGATCTTTATAGTCCTATTGGATTTTCTGCAATAAGTGGTTATCCATGTGATTCCAGAAAAACTTTTACAAAATTTGCTTTGTTTTCAAAGTAATAATGTTGTTGATGCTAGACATCATGTTAAGAGAGTTTCTCATTGTTTTAATAAATGGTGTTGCAATGAGTTTTTTACATGAAAAAATAAAAATGAATTTTTTTATCTTGTCCTTTGATGATGATGATCTTGATTGGTTCACTGAACTCAAGGATAAATCAAGTTAGAACTTGCAATGAGTTGATTGATTCTTATATGGAAAAATGGAAGGATAAGGAACCTCCAAATATAAAAATAGTCAGTTCAGATAGTAAAGATGCTTCACCAGATTCCAACAAGAAGTTTAAAGATGTATAAGGCCATGGAATTCATTTATGCAAAACAGTGAAAAGCCATGGAAGTCCATTCCTTCACAGAAGCAGCTGATTATGTTGAATATTCAAACCCTATAGAGCCAGAGCTTCACAGAGAACAAGAAAAGGAATTTCACCTGGAAATTCTGGAAGAGCCTATAGATGAGTCAGTAACTGACAGGAGGAAACAGAGGAAATTGAGTTTGAAGTTGTTGATTATCCAGATAATTCAAATCCCCACCCACCTCCTGAAGAACCCATCTCTTCAAAGAAGATCTTAGACAGCCTTGATGAGAACAGTGAAGCAAATTCCTTGATAGTTCCAGTTCTAGTTCCAACCCCTCAACCATAAGATGATTTAATACATGATAATGGGAAAATGGAAGAGAGATTCAGATCATCTATTCCAGATAATTACGAGCAGTGGTTAGCCTTCCACGATAACGGTCATATTCAGTCCATGTACTCTTTACAAGGTTTTCTAGACTTCAAAGTTTGGTTGAATGAAGGACACATATTTCTTGAGTGGTCTGATCTCAAGAAAAAACTCCAAGCTGATAAAACTTGGAAAATGATCTTCAACAAGTCATCCCGACAGGGATTGTTCAGACATCTAAGGTCTTGTTTCATCCATGACATGGTTGGTCCATATGTTTTCTACATCAGCCAGTTGGACAATGAAAGGGTTAAATCTACCAGTGAGTGGGCAGCTCTTCAAATGGTTCCTCAACGATGACATCTGATGCCCATGGGGGCATCCATTGTAACATAAATCTCTCAAAACATTCTTCTTTATATTTTCACTTCTTTAGCATTTCATTTTCTTCTATTATTAGTGTAACTTGTATTTTAATTATTGGTTTCTATATGCATGTGGAGTTGATGTTGTTTTTGGCGAGACATTTGTGATGTAGGTTACAGATTTTGGATTCTCACATGCTCTCCTTTTTTCTAAAAGATCAAGCAAACGTCCCCATATGGAGCCTAAAAAAATGTTGTCGCCTTTATACACACCTCAAGTAGCGTGGAAAAATCCTCAATCCACTGGGTGTGTTCTTGGGGGCAAGTCTCGAGTCAAGGTGTTGCCACCTGATCCTTGACTCCTCCGTCTAGTCCAACTCCTAGCGAAGCCAAGGGGGGTAGTCCCTAATACAAATAATCTAAGGCTCAAAACTTAATCTAAGCACAATTAGTTTTCTAGGAGTTTATTGCAACAAGGACAATATAACAATAAATCACTGTAAACTAATCATCATATTTTGAAGCTATGCAACACGCCCCCATGCGAAAACCCTAACCTTCCTCCTGCGACCGCAATGGCTTCCCCTGGTGGGGGCTCCTCAGCCCCCTCGCCGCCTCCCTCCCCACCTAGATCCGACATTGTTGCCTTCACTTCCCTGGTAGCAGCCTTACCAAAGATGCAGAAGCACTCCCAATCCTGTTTTGTTAAGAAGCTTGAAGAAATCCCTAAAGTTCCGATTCAAGCCGGCTCGAGGTCCCTTGCCCTGAAGTTTGTCGAGCATGGATTGATTGGCCAATTTATAGGGATCTGGCCCTCCCCGAGAACGGTTGCTTTCTGGGTTGATAAAAATTGGAAACCTCTTCTAAAAGGACGAATGCCTTTGTCATTATGTGGCCAAAGATTCTTTGCATTCCTCTTTGAGCATAAGACTGATCGAGATCTGATTTTTTTGAGTGGCCCTTACTTCATGGGGGCTCGCGGCCTCTACCTGAATCGTTGGTCGCCAGACTATAACCCAAATAATGATATTCCTACAACAATTCCTGTCTAGGTCTGTCTCCCATTCTTGTCATTGCAATCCTGGAATGAGGAAACTCTCAGTGTGATTGGAAATTCATTAGGAAGGTACATTTATAAATCTGAACCAAAGGATGGTTTACAATCCTACG
>SNQJ01S0195391.1:0-17526 GCA_010110895.2 Picea sitchensis | reverse complement strand
GCATCCTATAGAGTTGATGCCCCAAGGTAATAAAAACACTATGGGTCCTAGAGTGGTCTAGTTCCCATACTACATAATTTGATCCGTTCAGAATAACATGATCAATATTTGAAGTCATGTTTGATATCTAGATAGAAGTGTTTCTTTCAATAAGTTCCAAGCAGAAAACCACCAGCCTAGATTCAATCACACAACAAATCTGACTCAACAAGGTTTGTGGATAACATGTGAGGTTTCAATCCACCAGAGCTAATACCATGTTGGGGATAGGGTGGAACCTGTTACGAAACAAATAGAAAATTCTACAAATAATCAAAGAGGGGATTAAATTTCAAAGAAAAAGGTGGTGTCTAAAGACATTGTTACAACACTTAAGCAATGAGCATTGTGATCAGAAAATCACAATGCATATTGGACATTGATATCGTCATATGATATCACTTAATCACTTGATTCATGATGACCCATGGGGTCTACTATTTATAGCCTCAATATCTAACCAACTTTCATGAAATTGGTAGGATGTTGTTGTTGGCCCTCGACCAAGTTTTGAGGAAATCTTGGTCAAGTTTGACCACTTTTTGGACTTTGACGCAGTGATCGAGGAAGGAGCACCCAAGAGGAGCTGAGATCACAGATACCACTTGTTTTGGGGGATTTGTGGACCCAGCAAGGGGTTCTCGGGGTTTTTTAAAGGGTTATGGGATGTCATCCCATGGGTTTACCCATGATTAGGCATTATTGTAAAAGTATAAATAAGTAAGATGGTAAGGTACAAGAATATAAAGAAAGAAGCGATGTAAGAGAGTTAGAAAGCGAAGTCTAAGTAGATAATTTCAAGTAGTTATGAGTGATTCTTGCAACAGAAAGTGTATGTAAGGCTCTGTGCTTGATAAGAGGAGTTGTCTCTGTGCCTTGACCAAATTTTGGAAGGAGGATATGGTGCTCAGTGCACAGATCTCTTGTCCCCTGCGAACCTTAGCTATGTGGCTTAGTGCACAAGAGAGGATGAATGTAAGAGACTGAAGAATAATAAAGAAGACTAAGCAATTGGTGGACGTAGCCCCACACTGGTGTAAACCATGTATATCTTGTGTCTCTGGTGTGCTTTTTTCTATGTTGTGTTTGTCAATTATCTGCTTAGTGATTTTGTTATTATGTATGATGGATAGATCTAATGTTGCTTAGTTCTTTACTTGTGATAGACGAATGAATGTTAGATGTAACTCTGTGTTGTGTGCTAAGTAGTTGAAGTGTTTAATCTTTGTTTTTACTACGTTGATCCATATTAGGGTTTATTTTGTGATGTTAATAAAATCTAATGAACTAATACATATCATCTTTTAAGTGTTATTAAAGTACTTTGTGAAGTGTTATAATCACATATATGTGTCCCAAATTGGTTACAGACACCTGAGTCCTGTAACCCCCCATGCCTCTACCTCGGGTGAGACTTCACCTACTTCGCAGGTGTTGCCAAAAGGATCGGTAGTTAGGTTTTTCTTGGTGTGTTCTTGAAGAGTTGAACCCTGGGTCTACCCCTGTGCCAACAAATGGTTTTGTTGTCGGGACCTGAAACTGTGATTGATCAGAACTGAAGTAAATAAAAGAGAATTTGTGTGCGTAGATCTATTGTTGTAGTGTGCAATACTCTACTTGACTTGTGAAGCTCTGTGATAAGAAAGAAACCTGATCTGAAGAAAAGAGGTAAGATCTTAGAAGAGGTAAATCTTTGTGCTTTGATAAGAGTAATATAAGTGAAAGTTTTTGTTTCGAAATCATGAATTTAGGTATGTTTGATAGATTTTTTCCTAGTCTGAAGGCTAGGGCGCAGTTGAAAGAAAGGGTTGATCTGAATAAATTTGATAGAAATAAAGAAAGATATGTTATTCCTATGCATAGAAACAATTTTTGGACTAATAAGTGGATGCAGAAACCTAGAAAGAATTTTTGCAGATTGTAGGTCCAGCACTGTGATCCTAGTGCAAAGTACAGGAGAATTTGGGGAACTTACAAGAGAAAGAGAGGATTGACACTATGTTATAACTGCAGAAGACCGGGACATCTTGCTAAGGAATGCCCTGGTACATGCCCTATTTGTCTTTGTTGTAAAACTGTTGGTCATGAAGTTGAGGATTGTCCAAGGATGATTGCTAAAGTCGAACAAATGAACATGAGACAAGAAAACTATGAAGGAAGTCAAGAGACTAAGAGAATGTTAAAGAACCATCAAGAGAATGAGTCAGAGAAAGCTCAAATTATGTTATCACAGTTGAAAGAAATGATGAATGATTACAAAGATGTCAGTTTACCAGAGATCTTGAAGGTAAAACAGTGCATAAATACAAGAATAGGAGACTTCGACATAGACTGTGTCTTGGATAAGGAAACACAAGTGAATATTATGACATAAGACACATGGGAAATTTTGGGAAAGCCTATTGTGATACCTTTATTGTGAAGTATAGGCTTGTTTAAAGGAAAGATGATAACCCTATGTGGATGAGTTACTAATGTACCTGTTATCATCCATGGAACATCATCTGAAGAGGAATTTGAAGTCATTAAATTTGTTGAGAACAGCACCCCGTTCCCACTTTTGTTAGGAAAGACTTGGATCACGAAGGATCAAATCAGAAGGAAAGAAGAGGAAGTAGCTACAGAAAATAAGAAGCAAGAACTTAGGGATTTCATAGCTAGAAAAATAGATCGACTTATAGAAGAACGAGAAGTTAAGTAGAAGCAACAGAACACAAGAGAAGTAGTCGTCGAAGTTCAAAGAACGCAAGAAGTTTTGAAGGACCTATCCATGCAAGAAAGAAGAATACCCACCCTGGAATTAATAAGATAAGAGGTATTAACTTTGAACCCTTTGAGATCACATCAGAAATGCGAAGTCACTACACTAGGAGAAGATAAGAATAAGAATGGAAAGAGGAATCTAGAAATAGTTAGAGAGACTCAAATCACAGGAAAGAAGGCAAGGAAGCTTAGTAAGAACAAATCCAAGTTGGAAAAACTACAGGAAGTTACAGAGAACAAATGGAAGACTTCGTAGGAGGCAAGTTTGCAGGTTTTGAACCTCGCCATAACAGTAGAACTGCGCAGAATGGGACTTTGCCCCGACGAAGCTATATGATCATTGGAGGTGCCCCAACCATTAGAATGACACTCCAGAATAGCTAGGAAACACATTTATGGGTAGATGGACCACGTTTGGGACATTGATACTGCACCATAATGGATAGATTCACATTAATGGAAGCATGTCTTCCCGTTGGAAGAATTTGTTATGACGCTCGCTTATTTAACCTGTCGAATGTTTCTCCAGGACCACTTTTTTCCACCTGTGATTATCTGAGACAAGAAGAGAAGTGATTGTGTGTCAGGTTGTGTTATCAGACCTCACCATCCATTGTTTACTCCACCTATCCATTCACCTACCTTGACCTGCCTGTTTAAGATTGAGAATGTCGGGCAAGCGCACTGAGTTAGAGAAGTTCGTCGAGGAGGTTCTTAAGAATTTTATGGTTTTTAAAGCTATGTCTGAAGGAGTACAGGCGTCATCGACTAAGGGACTCCAGGCTTCCCCTTCGACTAGATGTCATTCGATCCCTATCAACCCCGCGACTGAGAAGCAAATTAAGCACCACGATGATCCAGCTAATGTGAAGTAGATCTCATTGATCTTACCAGATTATATCCCTCCTTTGCCTGGAATGGTTAACCGTGACAGCATTCCATGAGACTTCGAGTACAATCTGATCACCACGTACATACCGAAAGGAATACGTGTAGTTGGGAGTCAGTTGGGACAAATCCCACTATTGAAGAACAGTGACTTCAACCTTGGAGATAGAAAGAACTACGCCATGCTCGCGCCCCATAGATACTTGACAAAGACTATCACGAAGAAGCATCACCTAGTTTCCCAGCCATGGATTAAGGAGCTGGTGCAATCCACGATACTAAACGTGATGAAGATCCCCCATTTTGGCCGACACTAAGAGGTTAATGCTTACGTTAAACTCCTTTTGTTGTGCTACCATGGTGGATACATGTGACTCAACCAACAGATTACTGTGGATCCAGCATTGATCCACCTAATTATAGGATTGAGAATGCAAGGACCCAACCCTCGAGATTTTTATCCAGGGAAGACCTCAGATCGTTCCCTGGCCTAGAACATCAAGGAGGCTTATGGAGAAGTCGAAAATGGAAAGTGAGGCTACAAGGTAGCTCTATCCAGGATGGCGCAATACACCTCACTTTCCAACTCATAGTTGGCAAGCTTGTAAGAAAGAATCACCCCACACAGGTCACCGGGTTTATGGTGGACTTCGTAGGAAAATGCATGGAGGGAATGCAGATGAATTGGTCGATTTACCTCGTCAATGAGCTCGAGAAAGACTGTCGTGAAGCTCAGGATCAGGGATATGAGTTCCATTTTATCTTGTTTCTCATATTGATTGCATTTGTCGCTTGGAAAGTGCTAGAAGGAACCACCTTCCCAGAGATCAAACCATGAGAGTCGTTGGCCCCTAGGTTCTCAACCTTGTGGTACACCAATGACATGTCGAAGAAATCACAGTCGAACTTTGTGTTCCATGTGTACTATCAGCAACTAAAGGCTTCCATTGAGTCATTCCCGCGCATGACAACGCATTCCCTACACCAGTATAGACCGATAGCCAAGTTCTGCGTACATCCGCATTTTATCTATATCACTGTGCACAGAGATGAGAGAAAGGAGGAGCTACAATATTATTACAAACTGACAGATGAAGACATGGAGTAGATCACAAAGGAATGGCTGGAGGAATTTTAGACACCTGTCGTTGATGTCGAACTCTCTGACACTGACATTATAGGAAGCCCCTTGGTCACCTGGTTCGAGCATGCAAGATAGTCCAGTGAAAAGAAGAAGAAGAAAAAGGAGGAAGCCCAGAATATAGAGATTGATTAGGAGGATAGCTCCTTTGGAGAAAGTGGATCTGTCTCACCCGCAGGAGGAGGATGAGGAGGAGGAGACCAGGCAGATGGACAATAAGAAGGTGAAGAAGGAGAAAAGAAAAGAGAAGGTGAAGCTACATTGCCGAAAGATCCCCCTTCTGAAACAACATAGAAGAGGAAGGGTTCTCCACAGAAACCTTCAGCAAGAAAGAAGACCCACACCAATAAGCCCCAACTAGAGGCCACACTCATAGAAGATGATATCAGTCTAGTCCACAGAGCCATGGAGGATGCGTCCAAAAATCTCTTGCAGAGATATGGAGCGAAGAAGGAAGAGTTGTATGTAAGGGTCGAGAAGGAGCTACAAAAAGATATTCAATTGATCTGTGCAGTACCTACTATGTTTTCTTCGTCACAGGTTGCAGAATTGGGGGACGATCCCGCCCAATTAAGAATACTTGCAGATGCGATAGACGCTCGACTTCAGAAAGTCCAAGAAGAAAAGGAGAAGGCTATAGAAACCTTGAAGCAAGAGAAAGAGGAAGTCTTAGAGAAACTATGATTTTCACGATACTGAGTAATCGCCTATGAAAATGAGAAAGATGAGTTTTGGGCGATTATCGAGGAGGACAAAGCGAAGAAACAGAGAGAAAAGGACTAGTTTCTCGCAGAGCAGACTGCAGTCAAAGAAGCAGTGAATAAAGAACTTCTCTCTCTGTCAGGATTGGCACAGGATGAACATGAGTCTGTCGAGGTTCAAGTGGTAAAGCTTGCTAAGACCATCCAACAGCTTCAAGCGAGGATAAATGTTGGCACAGGGGCAGACCCAGGGTTCAACGCTTCAACAACGCACCAACAAAACCCTAACTACCGGCCCTTTCGGCAACACCTGCAAAGTAGATGAAGCCTCACCCAAGGTAGAGGCAGGGGTGGTTGCAGGACTTAGATGTCTGCAACCTAGCTGGGACATAGATCTATGATTACAACACCTTAATAGAGCACTTAGTAGTTGTCATTCATTAGTACTTAACCTTCATCTATAGCACAGATAAACCCTAATTACAACGCAGCGCAGTATTCAACAAGATTCAGCACATTGAATCACTAAGCACATCAACATAGATCAGATCTAGCATCTTATTCACATCATTAGGCACTAATCTATCATATTCATCTAAGGATACATCATTTCACTAATCATTAATCATATGAACCATAAAATAACCATAATGCACAAAGCAACCACAACACAGGATATACGTGGTTCACCCCCAGCCTAGGGCTACATCCACCAACTCTTCTTCTTCTTTATTGTCTTATGTCAATCTTCTACATGCACAGAGCCAAAAGGTCCTACTTTGCATAGGACAAGAGATTTGCATGCACCTTGCCAGATCCTCCTTCCCAGAGCTAGGTTACAGCACAAATCCTTTACACAGTCACTTGCACTTAGCCTTGCAAGCCTGGCACAGTATGCACAAAGCATTTACAACTATCACTTTCACTTAGCACATTAGCCTCATTACCCTTAGCACTGCCTACTTACATCGCCTAGATTTCTATTTATACATTACAAAATGGGCCTAAACATGGGTAAACCCATGGGCCGACATCCCCTTACCCATTACATAAGCCCAAAACCCAAAAATCCCTAAACAGGGGGTCGAGATCCCTTGATCTCTGCTTCAACTTGTGATCCACCTTCGACATCCTGTCGAAGTCCCAAAATAGGTCAAACCTGACCAAGGGTCTCAAAAACTTGGTCAAGGGCCAACAGGCCCCCAACACTCACTTATGACTCATCCTGAGTCACTCTAATCTTGGTAGCTTTGCCTCAAAATCCTTCAGCTTGGCTCGAGCTGCTTCGACCCACTACTTCGCCAAGGCCTCCTGTTCGGCGAACTCTTGAATAACTACCTCATTCACAGGTCCCTCTAAGTGTTGTTCTACTGAAGTGACTACTTGTTCCAACTCTTCTCCTTGGCCTTCAATCTCCTCAAATAGTTGGCAATCTTTGTCCTAGATTGGTTGGAGCCTCTGAGTCACTTCCATGACTTTGCTCTGTATGGTGTGGACCTGCTATTGAGCAATGCATTGTTCCTGGGATCTTTTCATTCTTTAAACTGATGATAGGATCTTCAACTATGCCTTTATTGTCATCACTTACTTCTTTGCCTCCTGAAGTTGTGACTCCAGTGTCTTCAGTTCAAGGTCCTCATCCATTCACTCATAATTCTACGCACTTCTACTGCTAAGTTGTTTACATTTCGAAGCTAATGCTCTGATCCTCTCAATTTCACTCTAGGCAATGGATTCTCTTTGGTCTCATACGTCCTACAGATTACTTTGTATTGTTTGTAGCTCTAGATCTGTTATTCTCTGTTGAAGCTACTGGATGGCTTCAGCAAGCTGTGCTACTTGATGCTCCACTAGGTCTTCCTTCTTTTGATCTAAGACCGTCATAGAGTGAAGTTCTCTGTTGACTGCTTCTTTTACTCCAACCTGATTTGCGAGCAGCTGGTCTTTCTCATTATGGATCTGCACTTTATCCTCTTTGAACTTTCCTTGGAGGTCATCCTTCTCCTGTTGTGAAACTCAGCGTTGCTCCATCACTTCCTCTTGTGCTTTCTTTAGGGCCAATGTGGCATGTTTTGTTTCTTCATGTGCGCAACGAAGGTGAGCTTCAATCGCATCGTCTAGTCGACAGAATTGGGTAGGCTCATCTCCCAACTCTGTTTCTTTTGATGGCGGGGGCACAGTGTACACTGCGTGACTGTAGTGAAGGGCCTATTGTACGCCTCGCAGTTCTGCTTCAATTTTTTCATACATGGTCTCTTTCTTAGGTTCATTTCTCTACAAAATATCTTCTGATATAGCTATGATGATGAAGTCGAATTCATCGAGCATGAGAACAGTCTGCATCTTGGTCTTACTAGATTTTGATTTCTTCCGCGATGTGGGTTTCGTGGGAGAAACATTTATTTTGTTAGACGGCTCTGCGTCATCAGGGGGATTTTGTGGCGGTGTTACTTCACCTTGCTTCTATTGATCTTCTTTTCCATTGTTTTATTTTTTATCTACTTCATCATCACCTCCTCCTCCAGGGGATTCTGAAGCAGTTTCTTTTGATGCACTGCTCAGTTGATGGACCTCTTCTATCTTCTTCCTTCTGCTAGTTCCAAGTGTATCATTCCCATCATGAGTGACCACCGGGCTTCCGATTAGTTCGGGATCGGACAGTTATATGGGGTCAACATGGATAAGGATATTTGTAGGCCATTCCTTAGTTATTTCTTCTAGGTCCTCCTCTATGATTTTGTAATAACTATGTAGTACTTATTTGTGTTCGTCTCCGCGTGCAGTGATGTAGATAAAATGTATGTCTGTGTGGAACTTCACAAATGGCCTGAGCCTGTGCAGGGTGTTCGGCGTTATACGAGGGACAACCTCAATAGCCCTCTTTAACTATAGGTAGTAGGTTTGGAACACCGCGTTTGACTTCCATTGTTTTCCCATATTCCTCGAATACCAGAGCGAGGTGAACTTTGCGGCTAAGGGTTGAAATGGATCTAGTTCAGGGAAGGTCGCACCTTCCAGCATCTCCCAAGCTATGAACGCAATGAGGATCAATATCCAACTAAAATGGAACTCAGATCCTTGATCCTAAGCTTCACAGCAGTCTTGGTCTAACTAGTTCACTAAGTACTTTGCTCAGTTCATTTGTAGTCCCTCCACGCATTTCCCCGCAAGGTCAACAACAAACCCTATGACCTGTGTGGGTCTGTTCTTCCAGACTAGCTTACCAGCAATCAACTGGCAAGCAAGACACACTGCGCCATTATGGATGGAGTCTACCTTGTAGCCTCATTTTCCCTTCTCCACTTCACCGTATGTATCTTTAATCTTTTGCGCCAGGGCACAGTCTACAGCCTTCCCTGGGTACAAGACTTGCGGGTATGGTCCCTGCATGCTGAGTTTGGTGACCCAATGGATCAATGTCAGGTCGATGGTGGTGCATCTGTCTAGCCACAAATAACCGCCATGGAAGCTTGACAGCAGGAGCTTAACGCACGTGTTAACCTCCTGGTGCCTTCCAAAATGGGGTATTTTCATCACGCTCAGAATAGTGGACTGCGCGAGGTCCATAGTCCATGGTTGGGGGATTATCCTCGACTTCTTCCCCTTCGTCCTAGTCAAATACCTATGAGGGGCGAACATGTTGAATTTCTTTCGATCCCCTAGGTTAAATTCGTTGATATTTAGTGTCATGATCTTATCCGGTTGAGGCTTTCCTGTGCGTATCCCCTTCGGGAAGTATGCGTTAACCAAGGTGTATTTGAATTCCCTAGGGACACTTTCACGATTCACCGTGTTGGCCAGAGGCGGGATGTAGTTGGGCAGGATGGATGGGATTAACTTCGCATTCACCAAGTCATCTCGATGCTTGGTTCTTTTCTCGGTCGCAGCTCGAGATGGTCTAGATCCACGAGAAGTCGACGGGGAGGCTTGCACTCCTCTCGTTGATGAAGCTTGAATTCTGACGGACATCACCTTCTCAGCCATAAGTTCGATTAGAAATTCTTCGACAGACTTTTCTACGACATTGAGTTCGTCCGACATGCACACTCGATATTGGAAAACTCAGGTTGATTAAAAAATGCTCAATGCAATAGAACAAGTAGCGAAGTCTCAGTAAGCATAGCATAGTAACAATGAGTTCTCTTGTTGGCTCGGATACAATTTGAGAAAGTGTTTCGGTGCAACAGTCGATGGAATAAGTAGACAGTGATGTAATGTATCCCTCCAATGAACAAGAAGCCTTCATCAATGCAGTTATGTCCGTTACGACGCGGTCCCAATGGTCTGATGGTGAGATTTCTGATCATAATTATTGTTCCAACCATTTGGGAACGTCAATATAACGGTTATAATGCCTCCAACGGTCATATCTCTCTACCATGGCGAAGTGCCAATCTGGGCTACTCTGATATTACGGCGAAGTTCAAATTCTGGAGACCGTCCTTCTACGAAGTCTTCTCTGGAACTTCCTGTAATTTCTCCAACTTTGCTTTCTTCTCGCTGAGCTTTCTATCCTTCTTCCATGTGATCTTTATCTTGGTATTCCTCTTTCCATTCTGATTTGTATCTCCTCTTGGCATAGCAACTTCACACTGGTGATGGTGTTTACCAGGGTTCAAGGACAATACTTCTTCTCTGTCTAGGGTAGGTGTTATACTCTCTTGTACATATAGGTGTTTTAAATACTCTTGTGTTCTTTCAACTTTGACATCCAGATTTCTGGTCCTCAGTAGCTTCGACTAGTTTTCTTGTTCTTCCAGTAAGTGTGCTATTCTCTTAGCCATGAAGTATCTTAGTTCTCTCTTTTTTCTATTCTAGAGCTTCCTCTTCTTTTCTTCAGTTCTGATCTTTCTCAATCCAGGTTTTTCCTAGTAACATAACAAATGGGGCGTTGTTCTCAATAAATTTAACAACCTCAAATTCTTCTTCTGTCGAAGTGCCAAGAGAACTCATAGATGTCTGGGTAAGTCTTCCACATAGGGTTATCATATTTCCTCTAAATAATCCTATTCCTCCCAATGAAGGAATCATAGCAGGCTTTCATAAAATTTCCCAAGTTTTTTCTGTCATAATATTCACCTGTGTTTCCTCATCCAGGACACAATCTATGTCGAAGTCTCCTATTCTTATTTCTATGCACTCTTTCTCCTTGAAGATCTCTGATAAGTTGATATCTTTGCGATCATTCAAGATTTCTTTCAATTATAGTAATATAGACTCTGATTCTTTATTGGGTTCATCCATGGTCTCAGTTTCTTGGCCTTCCTCAGGGTTTTCTTGTCTCATATTCATTCTTTCAACCTTAGCAATCATTCTAGGGAAATCTAGAACGTCATGGTCCATAGATTTACAACAAAGAAAACTACGTTTTCTACTAGGGCATGCCTTAGCAATCTGTCCTGGTCTTCTGCAACTGTAACAAAGAGTTAATCCTCTCTTTCTCTTAAATGATCCCCAGCCTTTCTTGTACTGCACACTAGAATCATGGTGGCTAACCTGCAGAAAATTATTCCTAGGATCCTGCATCCATTTGTTAGTCCAAACATTCTTTCTATGCATAGGAATAACGTATATTTCATTATTTATATCATATATACTCATATCAAACCTTCTTTCTTCTAGCTCTTCCCTAGTTTTCAGAATAGGACAAAATTTATCAAACATACCTAGACCCATACTTTAGAAAAAAGCAAAAAAAAATCTACTTATATTACCTTTAACAAAGCACAAAGCTTTCATACTTTACCTATTTTCTTCAGATTTGCCTCCTCTCTTAGTACAGAACTTCGTAAGTCAAGTAAAGTATTGTGCACTAAATCAACAGATCTATGCACAAAGCTTTATTTCTTTTCCTCAGTTTCCAACAATCACAGTTTCAGGTCCCGGCAACGGAACCATTTGTTGGCACAAGGGCACACCTAGGGTTCAATGCTTCAACAATGCACCAAAAAGACCCTAAATATCGGCCCTTTCGACAACACCTGTGAAGCATATGAAGTCTCACCCGAGGCAGAGGCAGGGGTGGTTACAGGACTCAGATGTCTGCAACCTAGCTGGGACACAGATATTTGATTACAACACCTTAATAGAGCACTTAGCAGTTTTCATTCATTAGTACTTAGCCTTCGTCTATAGTGTAGAAAAACCCTAATTACGGTACAACGTAGTATTCAACAACATTCAACACATTCAATCACTAATAACATCAACATAGATTAGATCTAACATCGTATTCACATCATTAGGCACTAAGCTATCATATTCATCTAAGCATACATCATTGCACTAAGCATTAATCATATGATCTATAAAACAACCATAATGCACAAAGCAACCACAACACAGGATATACGTGGTTCACCCCCAACCAAGGGCTACGTCCACCAACTCTTCTTCTTCTTTATTGTCTTTTGTCAATCTTCTACATGCACAGAGCCACAAGGTCCTACTCTGCATAGGACAGGAGATCTGTGCGCACCTCGCCAAATCCTCCTTCCCTGAGCTAGGTTACAGCACAAAGCCTTTACACAATCTCTTACAGTCACTTTCACTTAGCCTTGCAAGCCTAGCATAGTATGCATAAAGCATTTACAACTATCACTTGCACTTAGCACATTGGCCTCATTACCCTTAGCACCGCCTACTTACATCGCCTAGATTTCTATTTATACATTACAAAATAGGCCTAAACATGGGTAAACCCATGGTCCGACATCCCCATACCCGTTACATAAGCCCAAAACCCAAAAATCCCTAAACAGAGGACAGATATCCCATGATCTCTGCTTCGACTTACGCTCCACCTTCGAAAGCATGTCGAAGTCCCAAAATAGGTCAAACCTAACCAAGGATCTCAAAAACTTAGTCAAGGGCCAACAATAACAGAGTTGGAGATCCAAGCAATACCAAGAACTCTAAAGGAGGTGTACAATCAGAGGGAGGAAGACACTAAGAATGCATTCGGAAGGATCAGAGCCCTCGCCTCAGAATGAAAACAAATGAGCGATATAAGTGCACAGAATTATAAATGCCTCACAAAATATCCAGAGCTAAGAAACCTGGAAGCACAGTTATAGGAGGCGCAGCACTAGGCACTGTCAGTACAGGCATAGATGAATCTATTCACATCAGTCAAGAGAATGAAATGATCACAAGAGCAGCNNNNTCCAGGCCAGAGTAATGTAAGTCATGCAGAAGTTGCAACTTGTGCAGGATGAAGCCTAGAAGGTCTTCGAAGAAATTGAAGGACAAGGCTCGCAATTGGACCAGATGGTTGCAACAATGGAACAGCGCCTAGAAGGTCTTGTTATAGAGAAGATGATCCAAGATCTCATTGAGAAGGAGGCTCAGGCGAAGCAATAACTCGAGGTAGCTCGAGTGAAGCTCAAGGCCTTTGAAACAGCATTTCCCAGATCTGAGTGACTCGGGATAAGTCACAGGTGAGTTTTGGGGGCATGTTGGCCCTTGACCAAGTTTTGAGGAAATCTTGGTCAGGTTTGACCAATTTTTGGACTTTGATGCAATGATCAAGGAAGGAGCGCCCAGGCAGTGCTGAGATCTCAAATCTCACTTGTTTTGGGGGATTTGTGGACCCAACAAGGGGTTCTTAGGGATTTTGTAAAGGGTTATGGGATGTTGTCCCATGGGTTTACCCATGATTAGGCCTTATTGTAAAAGTATAAATAAGTAAGATGGTAAGGTAGAAGAATATAGAGAAAGAAGCGATGTAAGAGACTTAGAGAGTGAAGTCTAAATAGCTGAGTCCAAGTAGTTCTGAGTGCTTTGTGCAAAAAAAATTGTATGTAAGGCTCTGTTCTTGATAAGAGGAGTTGGCTTTGTGCTTTGACCTAATTTTGGAAGGAGCATCTGGTGCTTAGTGCGCAGATCTCATGTCACCTGCAAAGCTTGGCTATGTGGCTTAGTGCATAGGAGAGGATGAATGTAAGAGATCGGAGAATAATGATGCAGGAGCATCATTGGAAATCACACGGATCAGGACCACTCAGCGCATGAGATTCTTTTCAGAATCTCAACGCTGGCAATCGCAACAGATATTTTGAAGCACACCTAAAATCAACACCGGAAAAATCTTTGAAGCACGCTTGAACGATCGCGAGTGAAGTGGGAGTTTCCACTCCTTCTCTGGAGTATGATTGAACTAAGATAGTTGTTAGGTTAGATTTTTGGAGTATACAAGTAGTCAGGGGGAACCCTAAGATCCCTTTGAGATAAATAGAGGTTTTGTACGCCCAAATGAGGCTAGTTGCAAGCTAGTAGGATATTTCTGAGTTTTCAGTTTTTTTTTTTTTATCATAGTTGTAGCCATTTTCACTTATGAATATAACAGAGGAAAATTGACCTAATGCATGGTGTGGAAATTGTTTTGCAATTCTCTGTTATTATGCTTTCATGAATGAATGAATGAATTTCATTATGAGCAGATGGAATTGTGAATGTAAGGATAAGATTCAATTGCTTCTCTTTTGTTAAAGTGGTGCAAGGTGTGCACACAGAATGCAAGGAGTACGTTGACGTGAACTATTTCGGTTCTAAATCTTAGAAGAGATATCATGAAACTTCCCTTTGATGGGCGTTCAAAGAGACTGGTGAAAAACGTGCACAGTCGTCTGCAAGAATTCAAACCTTGTGTAATATTTGGTGCAAGGAGTGCATAGATCCGAGATTCGACTAAGTGTCGAAGGGACTTTGTAAGAAGTCGAGAAACCAGAAAAGGAAAATGCCAGGAGGGCAAGAGGAATTTCTCTTTGAGAAATCCTTCGAATCTGAGTTATCGAAATCCATGAAACACAAGGAGTGCACGGGAAGTCGGAGTCTTCACAAAACCAAGATCAAGAGGAATAACACTTTTCATAAGTGTTAAGGAGATATAAGAGTCAGAATCGTAGGAGGAGAAAAGGTTCAAAACCTTTGAACACCTAAGAAAATCTTCTAAGTTAGAGAAATCAGAAGCTCGAGAGGAGGAGCGATGTTGGTCATTGTATTACAGCACAAGGATCAACAACCGTCTGATTAAAGACAAGTTACGCGAGCTTTAAGGATTCGTACGCACAGGGGAGAGATCCCACCAAGATTTGAGACTTGAAACTTACGAAGTCCGGAGTCCCGGATTTCTAAAGTGAAATCTCCATCGTTCGATCATATGAAGCAGACTGAGTCCTCATATCGTCTGAGGTGAACATCCAGCGTTGGATCGATCAAGCGAATCTGAGCCATCAGATATCATGAGCTCAGGAGGAAGCGACGTTGAAACTTGAGATTCTCGAAGCGCAAAGTGGTGGAGGGTCGAAGTAAATCTGGACCGTTATATCCATAGGGATACGTGTCGACAAGTCATGAGATCTAGAGGAAGGCGAAGGCAGAGTGTTGACACACACAAAGACCAAATATTCGAAGAGTCGAGAATCGTTGATATGGAAGTGTACACCTTTTAGCAAATCGTGAGCTCTGGGAAAATTGTAGTTAGGTTTCAGTTTGAGAACTGAGATCACCAAACCTCAAAGACCCAAAGTGAATCTGAACCATCGGATCTGGAGAAGACATGGTTAAGATCTAAGAACTCTGGGTAAAGTCTCGAAGCGATCTATAGCCATCATATTCAAGGGAGACGTGGCATGAATCCATGCACTACAGGTAAATACCCTAAGTAAACCTCAATTGTTGATCCAAGGAGGACACGCATCAGATGACTATAGCCTCAGGATAAAATTCATTCGAGAAAAAGTGAGGTTTGAAATTTGAAATCTCTAGAGTCTGGAGACCTGGAGAAGACCTCGACCATTGATCAAGAAGAAGTTCGAAGGACCATTGATTTGAGTTTAAAGGCCAAACACCCAAGGTGGAAGCTGGAACATTGATTGGGCATGACAAGTGTCTACATATCGCCAGCTCCGGGAGATTGAAGTACGGAAGAAAGCGAGGTTTGAGATTTCAAAACCTCGGAGTCTAGAATCATGAAGGAGATTGCAACCATTGATTAAAAGTGGACAGATCTGGTCCATAGATTGGGAAGGGCAGATCTGAACCGTTAGTTCAGAAGGCACCGTAAATATTATGAGATCGACGGTCACCTCGCATTGCAGGGAGAGGAGTTGCGCGGAATTTAAAAAATGAGGGCAGGATGCAATCCAAACTGTGGTTTCGCCCAGAGGACATATGGAGGCTCAGGGATAATTGTGGGTCTAAGAGAAGTTTGATCCCAAATTGCTTGTGGCCATGCCCACAATCGCGTGGTCATGTGAGGTCGTCACATCTGAGGAGGGGCCGAGAGAAAAGGCGCTAACACCTGATACTCTGAGATTTTCGTAGAGCACAAAAGGGAAGGTCACGGGTGTTGTGAATCTTGCACATGAAGCTGAGAGGACCTGTGGTTAACATAGAACAAGACTAGTATGGCTTCAGAGAGTCACCCAACTCCAGACTCAAAGATCCTGACCGGGAGGTCATGTAGCCCCTGAGACAGAAGGGGGTCTGCAAAAAGTGGTATCAAAGCAGAATTTTTTCTTGCAGACAGTAGGAAAAGGAAAGGAGACAAAAATAATTCGAATTTGTACTTTGTGTGCGACAAACAGTCAACACAATGCCACCAAGGAGACAAGTGGAACCACCTTTGGCCAATCGAGCTATGGAAAGGGAGATGCGAGAAATTCGTTCAAGATTAGAGGAAATGGAGGCAATGTATAGAAGAGCACCTGATGTTGGAGACATTAGCAATGAAGAGAGCGAAGAAGTTGTGGGTGAGAATGTTGTCGAAGGAGCTATAGGAGAGGATGTTGTCGAAGAATTCTTCCTGGGAGCAGTTGCTATATTGGGAGGCAGAGCCAAGATAGAGGTCCCAATGTCTAAAGAAAATTTAGATGTTGAAGAGTTGTTGGACTAGATAAGATCAATGGGCAAACACTTCGACTATGAAGAGGTCGATGAAGAGAAAAGAGTGAAATATATTATCACGAGGCTAAAAGGACATGCAGTGTTGTGGTGGGATGTATTGTAGGCTGAGAGGAGATGCAAAGGAAAACAAAAGATAAATAATTGGGACAGAATAGTAGCCAAGTTGAAGGATAAGATCATGCCCAAATATTATCAAATCAATCTATTCAATAAGATGTAGAACCTGAGAAAGAAGGGGATGACAGTTAAGTAGTACACAGAGGTGTTCTATAAGCTGAACATCAGAACTGGACAAAGGGAGAGAGATGAAGAAAAATTTCAAATATATATAAATGGCCTGAGATATGAAATCCAAGATGAGCTCAGCATGATGTCAGTAAGTACAATGGAGGATGCTTATCAGTTTGCACCAAAAGAGAAGGAGAAGTTAATAAGAAAAAAAAGCCAGCGAGGAATAGGTAAAAGCCCATCCCTAAAAAAAAGCAAGGGAGTTACCCATGAAAAGGCACATAAGTCTAAGGATGAGACTGAGAAACCACACAATCACTCGGAAAGAGGAATAATTTCTCGAGGAAGACAAGGTGGTGGAAGAAGTTCTTCTAGAGGAAGAGGAAGAAGAGGAGGAGGAGAAGTAAGATGTTATGCATGTGGAAAGAGAGGGCACATGTCTTGGGAATGTCCCAAGAAAAATAAAGGAGGAGGAGGTGAAGCTCACATTTCAGAAGCACAGAGAGGGAATGTTGAAGCAAAAGGAGCAGAGGATGGAAGATCCCTGATGTTGAGGAAGGTCCTCTTAAAACCAGAGGTAGAGGTTGAAAAGCCAGTGCAAAGGAATAGTCTCTTTAGGACAGCTTGCAAGACTAAAGAGAGAGTATGCAAGGTGATAATTAACAGTGGGAGAATTGATAACTTAGTATCCACAAAGATGGTGGAGAAATTAGAGTTGGATACAACTACACATCCGAATCCATACAAAGTCTCATGGTTTCAGAAAGGACACCAGGTAATGGTTACTAAACGATGCTTGGTTGAATTTAATATAGTAGGATATAGAGATGAAATTATATGTGATGTAATTCCCATGGA
>SNQJ01S0195390.1:0-17527 GCA_010110895.2 Picea sitchensis | reverse complement strand
GTGTATATATATTTTAATTATTATATTAATTAATATATATTATAGTATATTTTTGATTTTTGATTTAGGTTTTATATTTTATTATTTTATGAAACAAAATATATATTTATTTTAATATTATTGTAATTTATTATATTATAAAATGGGTGGATTTTAGTTTTACAATGATTTTGAAAGAATATTATTATTATGTGTTATATTTTGTATTATAGATAGCTTTGATAATGTGTATTTATTTATGGTTTATGTTATATATTTATTATAAAGTATTTTAATGATTTTGATAATGTGTGTTTATTTATGTTATTGATATTTTATTTTAATTAGTATATTAATTATATATAAAAATATTATATATAGAGAATATATATATATATAAAAGGAAATAAATCTAAATTATCCCAAACGTTATTCTAGTATAACAACTCGCATCTGAAGTATTGGAGTTGTGCCTGACTGACAGACTCCTGTCCATGCCTGAATAAAAGGGGAATCACATAAGATGTCGTCAGGAAAGCTGGGCGAAGGCTTGAATTGCGAAAGAGGAAGGAAGGAAATAAATGGCGCACTTAAGCCACGCAGAGGCAAGCACCAAGGATGACAATGCAAAACACAGGAGGAAATATGGAAACGCAGAGGTAAGCCTGCCATCGTAGAGCTCTTAAAGGAATTCACTACGGTTAGAATTTGGCATATAATTCTTAATTTAAGACCAACGAGCATATATTTAAATTGATATTGTCGTGAAGATACCAAAATTCATTGAAATGTATCCTCAAACAATTTTGCAAGCAATTTAGCATCCAATCTCAGATTTGAGAGGTTGTAACGAAGGTCTAGAATACATATCCCAGATTGATGCATCTTGGGTTCTAGGTACCGAAAGGAATTCTTCCGGCATTCAATCATGAACCTATAGTAAGCATTCAACAAACAACATTGAGGATCACTAAGGAAATATGTAAACTTTCATGCAGATGTTTTGTCAACAGTTTGCATGCAACTGTTTACTCAAAATTATGTCCCAATAGCCCTCCAAGGATTTCAAGGGTCACACCAAAAATAATCCCGTGCTGAGATGGAATGATAACCCATAAGAAGAGATGGAAGTAAGAAAGAAAACTTGGTGGTTGAGGGTAAATACTAGAGCCTTATAATTTCATTAAATATTAAACGCAAGGAAGAGGTGATCACTCAAGAATAAACGCAAGCGAAATATTAAATATTTTACTCCTCCATAAAAAAATTATTTAATTATTATGTTTGAATTTTCTTCATCCCCTCTATTATTTTCTTAATTAAAATTTAGTTCTCCAAATAACTATTTAGATCTAGTCTTTAAATTCTTTAGGCTCAACATAAATTGTTTTTAAGGGAAAATTTATAATTATTAATCTTTACTTATGCAATTATTCATGTTAAGACCGACCAAGTCCTAAGGAGACAGAGTTTTCTAGGTACTAGGTTCATTAACTTGCCAGTGTTAAAATCGTGACATGCCCTTCAAGATGCATTGCATGGTCCAAGGGTGCCACTCGCTCGCATTCATGTTTTATTTATGCAATGTGCCCTTCAATACTCACTACGTGCTCCAAGGGTGTCACTCGCCTTTTGACTGATTTTGGTAGATGTCAAACCCTTGGAGTCAATACTCTGTCAAGTGACCTTTTGGGAGACTAAGGTCCTCTAAGGAATAAGGACCGTCCCTTATTGTGCACCCCTTAGAATCATCGTGAGCGACTGTCACAGTCTACCCTCACAACATCATGGATCTCTCAAACTAGGTAATCATTAACCTATAGTTCGAGCCATGATGAGAGTGCTAGTAGGCTGTGGCAGGGCTGCTGCCACAACTCTCCCTCAATATCTCTGGTTGTTATGCATGACCCCTTTACTCCAAATGTGAGTTTGATTAGCAAGCTATCGTCATGCTACATCCATCAACGAACATGTCAATGATCTATAAACAACATCATAATATACCAGTCATATGTCACATATACAAATAACATAAATACACAAACCATAAACAATCCACTCCTTCACTCGATCCGGAGTCCAAGGAGGTCCATCGATGCCATCGGCATCCCCATCCTGTCAAGAGTCCTTCACACTCAGGAGAAACCAATCAATAGCACCTGTCGACACATATATAATCAAATAACATATCATCATATCCACAACATCATCCTAATCCATAAGAGAAATAATCAATCATATAATGAACCCGATCGCTTGTATGAAAGTGTCCTCAAAGATTAAGCCGCATCAAGTGCATGCAAGAGTGGGATGCTACATACACCCCGTCTTGTTTTAAACTTCGTCATGAAGTTTCACAGTATATAAGTGCATAAATAAAGTATCTGACAATATCTAAGGTTCTAGCCATCAAACAAAAATGGAAGTTGCAGACACATATCATAAGTGTCCTCCCAGGTAGCTGAGTGTGGAATCTAATTGTCCTACTGGACCTTGACCTGATCGACAGTTCGAAACTGTAGCTGTCAAATGCGATGGTGTAGAAGGCAGGTTGGTTTTGCTAAGAGTGCACCCTCACCCAACATCCACCAAGTCAATTACATGCATAGGATCATTGACCTAAAGTCACACACAGATACAAGATAATCATCGCGCAACGCCTCAAAGAATGAGGCACAACTAGGCGTTAGGCCCTTCATAATTATGGTCGACGTGATGCACATCGACAAACCCTTCTGCTAATCCTACGCTTCTTCCATCCCCTTTTGTATCGTTTGTAAATGTTCCTTCAATTCTTGGATCGCTTCTGATCCTACAAGGACCCCATCCTCGAGTCGATCCCCACACAAAGGCGTTTGACACGGTCATTCATAAAGAAACTCAAATGGTGCCATATTAATGGTGCTTTGATAGTTTTTGTTGTAAGCCAACTCTACCGATTGTAAGAACTATTCCCAACATTTATTTTGGTCCAACATACGCATACGCAACACGAGCTTCCAAAGTTTAGTTCATTCGTTCTATCATCCCATCTACCTCCGGGTTATATGCAATACTAAGATTAAGTTAGGTTCCTAAGGCCTCTTGGAAACCAGTCCTAAATCATCCTTTAAACATCGATCCTCGATCGAATATGATCCTTTTGGTACATCTGGCAGTCTCAAAATATGTAAACTCTAGCTATACCTGGCGCCTGATGTGTTGTACACATAGGGTCAAAATGTGAACTCTTTGTCAGAGGGTCAACTATCACAAAAATAGAGTCGTGCCTCCTTTCCATCAATGGAATTTTCCCCAATGATTTCCATCAAAATGACCTCTCAATTGGATTCCTGAATAGCGGGTGGTCGTAGAAATCCTGTCGGATGTCTATGTTCAGCCTTCACCTGCCGACCTTCTATACATCTCGCCACACAGTTGACGATGTCCACCTGTATCCCTTCCAGAAGAATAAGGGCTTAAGGTCTGTCCTCAATTTCATGACTTCTGAATGAGCCATGTACACTGCTCGATGAGATTCACATAAGATCAAAACTTCTCAATTTGTCGTTGTCCACAGTATATCCCTCACTTTGGTACCAACATGGTGTCTTGTCCAATAGAATTTCTTAACCTGTTTATACCAGTCATCGTTGCGTTGTAGTTAGAATCATTTCACGAAGATTTGTCCAAAGAGGCATCGTCGATAATAAGCGTGGTCTACGACTCAATGCATCTGCCTCTATTCATTGTTCCTTCCATGTAGGTAATCTCAAATTGTACTCGTTAAGAAATTCTGACCAACGCCCTTGCCTTGCATTCAAGTCACTTGGCGTAATAAGGTGATGCGAACCACAATGGTCCATTTTTTTATTGTTCGAAAATTCCTTCCAATCAGGTAGTGTCCCCCCACTCTCTCAGGGCATACACAATGGCAAATAGTTCTCCCCATTCTTTCTTTACTTTCTCGAGATGCAAGCGATCACTCGACCATCTTGCATCAAGACTCCGCCTAAGCCTTCCTTGGATGCGTCAGTGCATACCAAGACATTCTCACCCATGTCAGAGAATTTTAGTATGGCATTGTCGTCATCAGCTCCTTGAGCCTTCAAAATGTGCTTCCGCGCATTTCTCAATCCATAAAATCTTCTTGTTCTTCTTCTGCAACTCCATAGTTGGATTTTCTATCTTCAAAAAGCCCTCGATGAACCGTCGATAATATCCTTCTAAACCCATGAAGCCACGTACTTCTAGGACGTTCGTTAGCGTAGAAAATTCCATAATAGCCTCCACGTTTGCTGGATCCACAATGATACCTTCACCGGAGATAACATTCCCTAAGAAATGAATCATCGATAGCATTGCAGCTGTTTATCATAATTTGTGTTCCCGTAAACTCATTTATGCCAGGCACAAACGTTAATCATGTACTTCCGTCGTCAAAGAACATATCAAATGTCGTCAATGACTACTTGAACAAACTTGTCCAATTATTCGTAGAACCCCCCTTTCATCTAGCTCATGAATACCCCTGGGGCATTGGTCCATCCCCACGGTCAGATGATAAAACACGTAGTGTCCGAACCGCATTGAAAACAGTATTAGGAATGTATTCCTCCTTAATTCGTAACTAGTGATAACCTAATCTCCAATCCATCTTTAATACACTGTCGCGCCCTTCATTTGATCAAGCAAATTTTCTATACTTTGCAATGGATACAGGTTCTTTATCGTTGTCAAGTTCAAAGACGGTATTCGATACCAAGTCTTCCATGACCCATCCTTCTTTCATATGGGAATAATAGGCGCACTCCGAGGTGACACAATTGGATATAAGTCCTAGGTCCAACACTCCCTCAATTGCATTTCAACTCTTATAACTCAGAGGTCGACACACGATGAGGTGTTCTCATTGTAGGTTTAGTTCCATATTTTAAGTCGATGGAAAAATCCATCTTGGCTTTGGGTGACACACCTTGTAATTGTTCTGGGAATCACATCCGCAAACTCTCGTACTACCTGAAGGTTTTCTAGTCCTTCTGCCACACCCTTTTCGTTCAATGCAAGCATCACATATAGCTCGCATCCCTTGCACATGCTCTTCTAAAACTGTAGGGAAGAGATGAACCTTAGGGAAACTCCTTGGTTCCTTCCTACAATCACACGCCTTTGTCTCTCATCATTGACCCACTCAATCGTTTCAGATTATAGTTGAGTATCCACTCTTGGGATTCCAACCAATCCATACTAACCATGTCGTCAAGATCTTACACTATTCCCAAGTTTAAGTGACAGTTCATATCCCTTCCTCCAACCATCCGGTTGGCACCCGAAGCCATATCGACGAATAAAACTTGTCCTGTCGAATGATTTTACCTGAATCCCATTAGTGCGATACTTAGGAATAGAGCTCTCTATAGCACCGAGATCTAACAAATACTAAGGTTTGGTTGGCGATGGTACTAGACACCTCAAGCACCATGGACTAGTGCTCGGCCTGGCGATGATTCACCGCGGTTATGAATCCTGTGGGCCATGCCCATCTCCACAATGGTAGTGTGTCTTGCTGACTCGACCGCTCTAGCCTTTTCAACTGGATAGTTTGGTTGGTAAGGTGGATCTCCACATGTCCAACACCCATCTCTGGTCCAAAATTCCTGGCCCTGAAGTAGAAGTTGTTGGCCTACCATGCCTAAGATCCTAGTCTATTTTGCTGACAAGCCTAACTGCAACTGTTGGCAGTGGTCCCTTGTAGGGGTCTTCTACTGAGGATACCGTCATCGTGGTGTTGTGAACTAGGGTTCAATAGATGTATCTTGATACCCAGATGTCTTATCTAGCTGGCATCTGATGATGATGCGCACCAGTTGTTGTCAGTCCAGACGGTCTTGCAGGCATCCTACCCTAACTCCGGCGGTCAATTCCTTCTTATCTAAAAGGCCTATTGGACTGCCTCGTGCAACGTCCGAGGAATTTAGATCCTCACCTTTGCACAAAAGCTAGAGTTAAGTTCAATCACAAACTTGCTAATCTCCAACTTATCTGTGTTCAGATGCAGGGCATACCAAAGTATCTTCCAAAATATGGTCTCACATTCTGGCATCGTACGACCACCCTGTCGTAAGGCACTAATCTCATCGAGATGTTTCTCAATGAATTCCTCTATCAAAAATTCTACTGGAACTGTTCCTTGAACCGTTCCCATAACATGGCTTCGGTGGCCATGTTTAGTTGAGGTAGGAGCGTCTTCTTCCATAGAAGAGCACTCCCCTATAGCTGAAGACCGCCATGCAGACCTTTGTGTTGGAGGTCGTAATCGTGAAGCACATCACCTTGTTCGCTAGCCATGCCTCAACGACTGAGCCTTCTGTGGCACTCATGGAGTCGGGAGATTATCCCTCTCGAGTTATCAGTGAATTCTAACAATATTGGCTGGGGTGCGTTGTGGACCCTCAGGGGTACAGGCACCCTAGCCTCATCTTAGTACATATGGTGAATCAAGGACTCTGACATTCCCTGGAAGGACCTTGTCAGACCATCCTCATCCCTTACAATAATTGACTCCATCCCAAGGACTTGTTCTTCCCCTTGGGGGTTATACTCTGAGGGCACGGGCATTTCTGGAGGCGTCACACCTCCTTCCCAGACACCACATTGCGAACCTTTACGGTGTCCTCTAATCGAGATCACAGCATGGACACGTTAAAGTTTTAATTAGTGCTACGTTATTACTCAAGGGTTTACTGCAATGGAAATCAGGGTGATCCACAGTCGCAGGGTTGAACCCACTCTGATACCATATGCAATGACCTTGTGTTTACAACACACAAGCGACGAACAACAGGCCAATTTGTTTTTTTGCATTAGGAAAATCAAACATCATAATAATTAGCGACATCATCGACGATATCAAGATGCAAACAACCCTAACACCTACTCATCGACATAAACCAAGGCACAAGTTAAACCAATTCTAAACCATCACACGAGACAAAAAAATTTCATAGGCGCAAAAAGTCTAAAGTCTACAACAATCATGACATAAAAACCATTGTGCAAAAGTCAGAGATCTAAACTATCATGCAGGTCATGAAACCCATAAGTGCAAGAAGTAACTGACCAATAACCAATCATTCATTTTTCATTATGCACAATAAGAAAATGGCCAACAATCATTTATACTTCAATAATTAAATAGGCACTAGAATTCAAATTCTAATCCAATGAGGCACACCCTAAAACATGGGCACAAGAGGAACTAGTTATTAACCCATCATACAAGACCTAAGGAAAGGTGAAGGGTAACCAACTTTGTTTTAACGTGCAAGAGAGAACATCAATCTAACTCATGGCGCAAAGGAAATATCATCACGTAACTAGTAGCACATCATCCAAAATCATCACCTATTTCATGGCACCATGAGCCACCTACTCAACCATCCTACACCAATCTTAAATATGTACTCATCTTATCAGCATTAAATGTTGGATGCATTTAACTACAAGAATTCATCCTCATCAAGATTAACAAATGAGTAATCGTCGAATTAATCAAGGCGCACGAGGTAATCACTTTCTAAATTCTACTTTACCTCATTATTATTGTGATAGAGACATTTGACCCTTATTTGGACAGTTTAAATTGAACATCAATACTAATATAAAAATGATCGTTAATCATTGTAAAAGAGGAGATAGTATATATAATGATTAACTATAATTCATGGGATAAACAAGGATATGAACCTCAAGGATATTGGTTAACTAAGTTTACAATTAATGCTAATAATGCTTATTCATTAAATTACTATTTAATTAGTCACTTCCTAACAACGGTAATGTTAGAAAAAATTATTCAACAAATCCATTAACAAAACAAGAAGTTGAGAAGGCAGAAATCTATGCTCACTGCTTTCGGGATTGACAGGTACACTGTGGCTGTCATAAGAGATTATCCTTTTTAAAACTCTAGCCCGTCAGAAGGAGGGGTTGACGTGCTGGACAGTAAAAGTTTGTGTTCGAGGAGATTTTTAAAATTTTAAAACAACTGTGGGCCTGACAGAAGGGAGCTATCAAAAGGAAATAAATCACTTGGTGGATGAGCTGGGCATCCAAAATTTCGTAGAGGTGAAGTGCTATCAAATTTGGGCAAGTTGTGCTTCCAAACACAGAGGTTACTTTAAATATTTGCTAAGGTAAGCCTACCACTGCAGAGCTCTTAAAGGAATTCGCCTAGGGTCTAATTCACTCTTTAAAAAGAAATCTGCCTACCAAAATTAAGGGTAGAAAACATGGTTGTCTGCTGGAATGCATGGTGAGTTCTCCGTGCTTGATAATAAAAAAAATGCAGAGTTTAGAAGTGTTTGCGAGATAAATTCACAATTCAACACAGGGAGACTTGGTCGAAAACGTGTGGGTTCCCTCCACAAAGCGCAGGTCAACTAACACCCAACATTCATATGGAACACTATATTACAAGCTTGAAAGAAAATCAATGCACCTTTCGTCAATCAGTTAGACGACAACTCAAAATAAGAATCAGAACGACAAGACTGCATGCCCAGGTTTAGAGAACAAATCATATGATGTTGAAGCTTTGGTTCTAGGCATATGGAAAAAAAATTCAACATATAATTCTTAATTTAAGACCAACAAGAAGATATTTAAATCGATATTACTGTGAAGATACCAAAATTCATTGAAATGTATCGTCAAACAATTTTGAAAGCAATTTAGCATCCAATCTCATATTTGAGAAGTTGTAATGAAGCTCTAGAATATATATCCCATATTGAAGGTCTGGAATATATATACCGAAACGAATCCTTCCATCATTCAATCATGAACCTACAATAAGCATTCAACAAACAACATTAAGGATCACTGAGCAAATATGTAAACTTTCATGCAGATGTTTTGTCAACAGTTTGCATGCAAATTGTTTACTCAAAATTATGTCCCAATATCCCTCCAAGGATTTCAAGGGTCACACCAAAAATAATCCCGTGTTGAGTTTGATCATGAAATATACTTGAAACCACTGATATAATAGTCTTCCATCCAAAGGAATTAACACTTACCAACATAACTGAGTATCATATTTAATGACCAACACCCTTAGTAATTGACTTTGTGAGGATGGAGTGTTGATTTAGATGGAACGACAACCCATAAGAAGAGAACCCAAGTCTATTGTCCCAAAGGGGTGGAAGTAAGAAAGAAAACTTGGTGGATGAGGGTAAATACTAGAGCCTTAAAATTTGATTAAATATTAAACACAAGGCAAAAGGTTATTACTCAGGAATAAATGCAAGCGAAGCAACACAACGAAGTAAGAAAAATAACTTAGTACCGATAAATATCACTTGGAAAGATCCCAAGGATCATTGAGAATATCCCAGAAACATATATACAAAATAATTAAGCATTGCGACTTCAATTTAAAATAAAATAAACTTAACACTTCACATTTACTAGTTTAGTCAGGAATATTGTAACCGAAGTTGGCTTGCTGATGTCTTTCGTCTACTGGCGATCCTCCTCGCTCCTGCTCGATAATCGCTGAGACCTCACTAGTACCTCCCAACCAACGCTAGGGGTACTCTTCTTCCCCTTGATCCCCCCGAGCCGCAAAGGGGCCACACATACAAAACAAAGAAAGCTATCTCCCATCTCGCCTTGCAAGGTCGAGCTACCACTCTCTATTTGAGCTGGGAATCCCAACTCCCACAAGAAAAATCAGTCAAGAAAAATGTCGACATCGTAACCTTACGCCTACTAGATGCGATCCATTCTCCTCCTCCGCCATTCATTTTATAGAGTTTTCTTAGTGACTTGTTGCCAAAACCCACATTAAATTATTTTTATTAAAAAATAATTAGGAAAAACCTCCCCCGTAAACATGTCACCCGATCCCTTAGTTGCACCAGAAATTCATTTAATTATTTAATTTATATGGACAAATTCTCTCACCCACCTAAAAGCGTTCCTAAAAACACTGCTCGATGTCCCTTTATTCCCTTATATTCATTTTTAATGACTGACGCCTTTCTTAAAGCTTAGTTGAGTTCGAATTTAGAAAGTTCTCTAGGTTAGATTCCCTTCTATGTTCCACATTCCCCTTTTTCTTTAAGTTTCCCCTTTTTGGTCTAAGTTTTGAATTAGCAAGTTTGTACTTAACCAATCAATTAATCTTTTGAATATTTTACTCCTCCATAAAAAAATTATTTAATTATTATGTTTGAATTTTCTTCATCCCTCCCTTTGTTATTTGCTTAATTAAATTTTAGTTCTCCAGACCTATTTAGACCTAGGCTTTAAATTCTTTAGGCTCAACATAAATTGTTTTTAAGGGAAAAATTATAATTATTAATCCTATGCAAGCATTCATTTTAAGACTGACCAAGTCCTAAGGAGACACAATTTTCTAGGTAGTAGGTTCATTAACTTGCTAGTGTTAAAATCGAGACGTGCCCTTCAAGATGCACTACGTGCTCCAAGGGTGACACTCTCCCGCATTCATGTTTTATTTACTTAATGTGCCCTTCAAGACGCACTACCCTCTCCAAGTGTGCCACTCACCTTTTCAGTGATTTTGGTAGACGTCAAACCCTTGGATTCAATACTCCGTTAGGTGACCTTTTGGGAGACTAAGGGCCTCTAAGGAATAAGGACCCTGGATTGTTGCGCACCCTTTAGAATCATCATGAGCGATTGTCATAGTCTGCCCTCACAACATCGTGGATCTCTCGAACTAGGTAATCATTTACCAACAATTCGAGCCACGACGAGAGTGCTAGTAGGTTGTGGCAGGGCTGTTGCCACATCTCTCCCTCAATATCTCTAGTTGTCATGCATGACCCCTTTACTCCAAATTTGAGTCTGATTAGAAATCTATCGTTAGCCTTAATCTGTCAATGAACATGTTAGAGATCTATAAAAAACATCATAATATACTAGTCATATGTCACATATGAAAATAGCATAAATACGCAAACCATAAACAATCCACTCCCTCACTCAATCCAGAGTCCAAGGAGGTCCATCGATGTCATCGACATCCCTAGCCTGTCAAGAGTCCTACACACTCAGGAGAAACCAATCAATATCACTTGTTGACACATATATAATCAAATAACATATCATCATATCCACAACATCATCCTAATCCATAAGAGAAACAATCAATCATACAATGAATTGGATCACTTGTATGCAAGTGTCCTCAAATAATAAGTCACATCAGGTGCGCGCAAGAGCGGGGTGTTACATACACCCCCTCTTGTTTTAAACTTCGTCCCAAAGTTTCATAGTATATAAGTGCATAAATAAAGTATTTGACAATATCTAAGGGTCTAGCCATAAAAAAAAAATGGAAGTTGCAGATGCATATCATATGCGTCCTCCCAGGTAATTGAGTGTGGACTCTAATTGTCCTATTGCACCTTGACCTGATCGACCGTTTGACACCGTAGATGTTGAATGCGACGATCCAAAAGATGGGTTGGTTCCGCTGTGAGCGCACCCTCGCCCAACATCTGCTAAGAACTCAAGTCAATGACATTCGTAGGATCAATGACCTAAATTCACACACAGATACAAGAGAATCATTGCGCAACACCTCAAAGAATGAGGCATGACTAGCTATTAGGCCCTTCATAATTATGGTTGATGTGATGCGCATCGACACACCCTTCTGCTGATCTTACGCTTCTTCCATCCCCTTTCGTATTGTTTGTAAATGTTCCTTCAATTCTTGGATCGCTTCTAGACCTACAAGGACTCCATCCTCGAGTCGATCCACACACAATGGCATTCGACATGGTCTCCCATAAAGAAACTCAAATGGCGCAATATTAATGGTGCTTTGATAGTTGTTGTTGTAAGACAATTTTGCTAGTCCTAAAAACTATTCCCAACGTTTTTGTTGGTCCAACATACACATATGCATATGCCTGTCTGACTCTGGGTGATATGCGATACTAAGGTTAAGTTGGGTTCCCAAGGCCTCTTGGAAACTAGTCCTAAATCGTCCTGTAAACACCGATCCTCGATAAGATATGATCCTTTTGGTACATCTGGTAGTCTCAAAATATTGTTGATATAAACTCTAGATATACCTAGCGCCTGATGTGTCGTACACACAAGGTCAAAATGTGAACTCTTCATCAGAGGGTCAACTATCACGAAAATAGAGTCATGCCTCCTTTCCGTCAACAATATTTTCCCCAATGAATTCCATAGAAATAACCTCTCAATTGGATTCTGGAATAGCGAGTGGACGTAGCAATCCTGTCAGATGTCTATGTTCAACCTTCACTTGCCAACCTTCTAAACATCTCGCCATGCAATTGATGATGTCCGCCTGTATCCCTTCCAGAAGAATAAGGGCTTAAGGTATGTCCTCACCTTCATGATTCCTGAATGAGCCATGTACACTACTCGATGAGCTTCGCATAAGATAAAAACTTCTCAATTCGTTATTGTCCACAATATATCCCTCACTTTGGTACCAACAAGGTGTCTTGTTCAATAGAGTTCCTTAACCTCTTTATACAAGTCATCATCGCGTTGTAGTTAGAATCATTTCACAAATATTTGTTTGAAGAGGAGCCATCGACAATAAGAATGGTCTCTGACTCAACGCATATGCCTCTATTCATTGTTCCTTTCATGTCGATAATCTCAAATTGTACTCACTAATAAATTATGACCAACGCCCTTGCCGCACATTCAAGTCACTTGGCGTAATAAGGTGATGTGAACCACAATGGTCCATTTTTTTATTGTTCAAAAATTCCTTCCAATGAGGTAGTGTCCCCCCACTCTCTCAGGGCATACACAATGGCTAATAACTCCAATTCGTGTGCCACATAGTTCTCCTCATGCTTTCTTAACTTTCTTGAGATACAAGCGATCACTCGAATGTCTTGCATCAAGACTCCACCTAAGCCTTCCTTGGATGCGTCTGTGCATACCAAGACATTCTCGTCCATGTCAGGTAATTTTAGTATGGTGCTATCATCATCAAGTCCTTGAGCCTTCAAAATAGTTCCGCGCATTTCTCGGTCCATAAAAAATTCTCGTTCTTCTTCTGCAACTCTGTAATCGGATTTTCTATCTTAGAAAAACCGTCGATGAACCGTCGATAATATCCTCCTAAACCCATGAAGCCACGTACTTATAGGATGTTCATCAACACATTCCATTCCATAATACCCTCCACCTTCCCTTGATCCACAACGATACCTTTGCCAGATATAACATGCCCTAAGCGATCAATCCTTGATAGCATTGCGATCGTTTCTCGTAATTTGTGTTCCTGTAAACTTAGTAATGCCAAGCGCAAATGTTAATCATGTTTTCCATCGTCAAAGAACATATCAAATGTCGTCAATGAATACTTGAACAAAATTTTCCAAGTATCCACAGAACCCCCCTTTCATCTAGCTCATGAATACCCCTGGGGCATTGGTCTGTCTCCACGACCAGACAGTAAAACACGTAGTGTCCAAACCACATTGAAAGCGGTCTTAGTATTATATTCCTGCTTAATTTGTAACTGGTGATAACCTAATCTCCAATCCATATTTAATACACCGTCGCGCCCTTCATTTGATCAAGAAAATTGTCTATACTTTGCAATGGATACAGGTTCTTGATCATTTCTAGGTTCAAAGATGGTAGTCGATACAGAGTCTTCCATGACCCATCCTTCTTTTGTATGAGAATAATAGGCACACTCCGAGGTGACACAATTTGACGTAAGTCCTAGGTCCAACACTCGCTCAATTTCATTTCAACTCTTGTAACTCAGAGGTCGACACACGCTGAGGTGTTCTCGCTATCGGTTTAGTTCTATATTTTAAGTCGATGGAAAAATACATCTTGGCTTCAGGAAACACAACTTGTAATTGTTCTAGGAATCACATCCACAAACTCTCGTACTACCGAAAGGTTTTCTAGTCCTTTCGCCATGCCCTTTTCATTCAATGAAAGAAACGCATATAGATCGCATCCCTTGCGCATGCTCTTCTGAAACTGTAGGGAAGATATGAACCTTATGGAAACTCCCTGGTTCCTTATTACAATAACATCATTCTATCTCTCATCATTGACCCACTCAATCATTTCGGCTTACAGTTGAGTATCGCCTCATGCGATTCCAATCGGTCCATACTAACCATGTCGTCAAGATCTTACACTATTCCCAAGTTTAAGTGACAGTTCATAACCCTTCCTCCAACCATCTGGTCGGTACCCAAAGCCATATCGATGAATCTAACTCTTCCTGTCAAATGATTTTACCTGAATCTCGTTAACACGGTACTTTGGAATAGAGCTCTCTGTAGCATCGAGATCTAACAAATACTAAGGTTTGGTTGGAGATGGTACCAGACATGTCGAGCACCGTGGACTGGTGCTCGACCTGGTGATGATTCACCATGATCATGAATCCTAAGGTCCATGCCCATGTCCAAACGTTAGTGTGTCCTGCTGACCCAACCACTCTGGCCTTTTCAACTAGACAGTCTAGTTGGTAAGGTGGCTCTCCACATGTCCAACACCCTTCTCTGTTCCAAAATGCCTGGCCCTAAAGTAGAAGCTGCTGTCCTACTAGGCCTAGAATCCTAGTCTATTCTGTCGACAAGCCTAACTGCGACTGTTGGCGGCGGTCCCTTGTAGGGGTCTTCTACTGAGGACCCCGTCATCATGGTGTTGTGAATAATGGTTCAATAGATATATCTTGATACCCATGTGTCTTTTATGGCTGGCGTCTGATACTGCTGCGCACCAATTGTCGTTAGTCCAAATGGTCTTGCAGGCATCCTACCCTCACTCCCGCGATCAATTCCTTCTTATCTAAAAGGCCTATTGGACTTCCTTGTGCAATGTCTGCGGAATTTATATCCTCACCTTCACATGAAAGATGAAGTTAAGGTCAACCATGAACTTGTTGATTTCCATCTTCTTCGTGTTCAGATGCAGGGCATATCAAAGTAGCTTCCAAAATCTGGTCTCACATTCCGACACCGTACGACCACCCTGTCAGAAGGCACTGATCTCATCGAGTTGGAGCTCAATGAATTCCTCTGTCAAAACTTATACTGGAGTCGTTCCTTGAATCGTTCCCATCACACGGCTTCGGTGACCATGTTTAGCTGAGGTAGGATTGTCTTCTTCTATAGAAGAGCGCTCTCCTTTAGCTGAAGACTTCCATGTGGACCTTCATGATGGAGGTCGTAATCGTGAAGCACATTGCCTTGCTTGGAAGCCATGCCTCGATGGTTGAGCCGTCCATGGAACTCGTGGACTCAAGTGCTTATCCCTCTCGTGTTCTCGGTGAATGCTAACAGTACTGGCCGGGGTGCGTTGTGGACCCTTATGGGTACATGAACCCTAGCATCATCTCAGTACAGATGGTGAATCAAGGCCTCTAACATTCCCTAGAAGGACCTTGTCAGACCATCCTCATCCCTTACAACAATCGACTCCAGCCCAAGGAATTGTTCTTCCCCTTGGGGGTTAGACTCTGAGGGCATGGGCGCTTTTGGAGGCTTCGCACCTCCTTCTCCGGCACCACGTTGTGAACCTCTGCGATGCCCTCTAATTGAGATCACCGCATGGAAACGTTAAAGTTTTAATTAGCGCTAGGTTATTACTCAAGGGTTTACTGCAATGGAAATCATGGTGATCCACAGTTGCAGGGCTGAACCTGCTCTGATACCATATGAAATGACCCTGCGTTTACGACGCACAAGTGACGAACAACATGCCAAATGTTTTTTTGCATTAGGAAAATCAAACATCATAATTATTAGCGACATCATCGACGATCATAAAGACACAAACAACCCTAACACCTACTCATCGGCATAAACCAAGGCGCAAGTTAAACCAATTCTAAACCATCACATGAGACAAAAAGAATTCATAGGCGCAATAAGTCTAAAGTCTACAAAAATCATGACATAAAAACCATCGCGCAAAATTCAGAGATACAAACCGTCATACAGGTCATGAAACCCATAAGTGCAAGAAGTAACTGACCAATAAACAATCATTACATTGATTTTTCATTATGCGCAATAATCAAACGACCAACAATCATTCATACTTCAATAATTAAACAAGAAGTAGAAGCCAAACTCTAATCCAATCAGGCACACCCTAAAACATGGGCACAAGAGGAACTAGTTATTAACCCATCATACAAGACCTAAGGCAAGGCGAAGGGTAACCATTTTTTTTTTAATGCGAAAGAGAGAACATCAATCTAACTCATGGCGCAAAGGAAATCTCATCACATAACTAGTAGCACATCATCCACAATCATCACCTATTTCATGGCGCCATGAGCCACCTACTCAACCATCCTACATCAATCTTAAATACATACTCATCTTAACAACATTAAATGTTGGACGCATTTAACTACAAGTATTCATCCTCATTAAGATTAACACGAGTAATCATCGACTTAATCAAGGTGCACGAGGTAATCACTTTTTAAATTCTACTTTACCTCATTATTATTGTGATAGAGACATTTGACCCTTATTTGGACAGTTTAAATTGAACGTCAATAATAATATAAAAATGATCGTTAATCATTGTAAAAGAGGAGATAGTATACAAAATGATTAACTATAATTCATGGGATAAACAAGGATATGAACCTCATGAATATTGGTTAACTAAGTTTACAATTAATGCTAATGATTCTTATTCATTAAATTACTATTTAATTAGTCACTTCCTAACAATGGTAATGTTAGCAAAACTTATTCAACAAATCCATTAACAAAATAAGAATTTGAGAAGGCAGAAATTTGCGCTCACTGCTTTTGCTTTCGGGCTTGACAGGTACACCGTGGATGTCATAAGAGTTTACCCTTTTTAAAATTCAGAAGGAGGGGCTGACGGGCCAAACAGTAAAAGTTTGCATTCGAGGATATTTTTAAAATTTTAAAACAACTGTGGGCCTGACATAAGGGAGATGCCAAAAGGAAATAAATTTAAATTATTCCAAACATTATTCTAGTATAAAAACTCACATCCGAAGTAACGGAGATGCGCCTGGATGGTAGAGGCCTGTCCACGCCTGAATAAAAGAGGAATCACAAAAGATGTCATCAGGAAAGCTGGGAGAAGGCATGACTCGCTGAAGAGGAAGGAAGGAAGTAAATCGCGCACTTAAGCCAGGCAGAGGCAAGCACCAATAATGACAATGGAAAACGCAGGAGGAAATATGGAAATGCAGAGGCAAGCACACAGAGGAGAAATCTCGCTGAGGTAACTGCATTCACAGAGGATAAAATTTTGAAAGGGTAGAGAATTAAAGTTCAAGTAAAACCGCAGGGTTAGCCTCTTGGAAAACGCCATGAGGAAGAGGAGAGGTGCAAAGGTTATGAGAAGGATTTCTCCAGTATAAACTGATAAATTGTGGAGCAAAGAGAAATGCAGAGAGAAAAGAATAGTATATTCAAATGTATGAAGAAGTACAGAACAGAACTGAAGAGATAGTTACAATGTAAGATGGTTGAGCTATATATGCTCAAGCAAGACA